>VDFB02287009.1:0-38827 GCA_007258455.2 Sequoia sempervirens
ACAAGGGATGACAACAATCTATAAATCAGGCATTATTGAGCTTTATATTGAACTGTAGTAGCAGCTCCAAGAATTGTTCAAGGTGGAGAAATAGAAGATTTCATTATCAAATTATATAGCAAAAGAGCAGCAATTCAGAAAAATATAGTTACATCATCTATTATTTCTTTCAATTCAAGAAAGTAAATTTCTTCTTGGTATTCTCAGATGGGCTATTTCATTTTTGCGTGGATTAATTGCTTGCCTTTTTATTTTGAGGTTGGCCATTGCGTATACAATTAACAAAAGTTACAAGAATTTGAAGTAGTGAGACAACTGCAAATCCCCCACAATCGAGAAAAAGCATACAATTAACAAAAGTTAAAAGAATTTTAAGTTAATATATTGGCTATTTACTGTTGGACTAAAACAAAGACTCAGTTAAATCACAAAACAATAAAAAATTTATACCTCTAGAAATTGTAGTTTACCTGAATCGTTTGAATGCAAGGCCCAATAGCTGAAATATTTTCTGCTAGAAGCTGCGGGGTCTTCAATTTTTGAATCTGTAGTGTTGTAAGCCTTCTATTATTTCAACTTTGTTGTGACCTTTCAGTTCAAACACTTTTAGAAAAATCAAATCTGTAAATCTGCAAAACTTATCTTCAATGTTTGAAGGTTTAGTACTCCATCAATAACCGTTGTGGTTTTTAGTATTTTAGTAGTTTATGTATAAAACTTGGAAGAAAATATAACTCTGGACTGAAATTGGAGATTAATGAGATATGTAAATGATTTTGGTAAGCAGGTTAACCTGGTAGCTCTTGAATGGAGCTCTTTCAAGGAGGCCTGATATGTGATGCAATAAGGCAAGCATAAAGAAAAGACCAAATACTCCAGCTTTGTCATGTTTTCTAGCATATCTGAATTTAAGGTAAGATTGGTACACAAGGCTAAATTGAAATGGTGCACGAGCATCAGCTGCTTAAAAGGAACTGTTTGAAATCTGCATGCCAAAGGTATGTCAAACTACCAAAATTAAATTAAATCAGCCACTTAAAATAGATAGGAAAAAAAAAAAATTGTATGTCTGTGCATACATATTGGCAACTTACCATAGCATGAGAGTGGATGTAGCAGTAAGTGTGGAAGGAGGCCAGAGGTATGAGGAACAATAGCCTAAGAAGAAGAACCTAGAAGATTTTTTGAATGTCAAGAGAACAGTTTTGAAAGAAAACTCTATGCAAAACGATATTTTTTTGTGTTTATAAAGTGTATGCTGAAATGGTTGAAGTGTAGAAATAAAATGAGGTAAGTGAGGAAGACAATGGATAGTTGAAGTACGAAAGACAAAGGACTAAGCTAAAAGGGAAAGTACTAGTACGTATTGTTCAGCTGAAAAGAATTTGGCTAGCTAAAGCTGTTGAGGCTGAAAGTTTCGACAATCGTCGTTCCTCGATGATCCTACGAGCAACATATCAGTTTTGTTACATGCGTGTGTATCTTTCAAAAGTGAAAGCAGGGTGGATACGAATGCCAGAAAGCTGAGTGACTCTCGAAATTGCTGTGAACGTCAAGCCTTGACGGTCAATGTTGCCTATGTCCATGGTGGCCATCTGAAGTGTAAGCCCTTGTGATTTGTGTATAGTTAAGGCCCATGCCATTTTAAGAGGGATTTGGTGTTGACCACCATGACTAATTGGGGTAATAGGGACATCTTTGGGATTGTTTGTGTCCCAGGTAGGCCCAATGTAATTGTTGAAACAAACAATAACAAACAAGGGGAGTTGGGGTGGTTTTTCGGTCTCCTTGTAAACAATTTTTTTTACTATGCCAAGAGCCCCATTTACAAGGCTAGTTTCAGTCCACAGATTACAAGATAGCATAACCTTTTGGTTGACACAAAGTATAATCTTAGGTTGGAGTTGTTCATCATCTGGGTTTGCATTGAAAGAGGTCCCTATTTGCTTGGCAGTGGCAATGGCAATGGGCTGTGCTAGAGACAACAACATACGCTTATTATGGAGTGAAACCTTTTCATTGGTTGCATAAAGATGTATGGATGATAAGAAATCACTTTGTTCAGTAGGAGTTAGTGTGGAGCTTGATCTTGACATTAGCAGTTGCCAATCAGCAATAGTAGGTTCAGCCTTTCTTAAATTGCACAAAAGATTACGAAATAGAAGTTGAGTGGGATCCTCTCCAGCTTGGAGAAAAATTTTGTTTAGTGTAAAAATAGTTTGGAAACTCTGCCATAGTGTCCCCCCATAGGAAGTAGAAGAGTACATTGGAATGTATTTGACTGGTGGAAGTTGGCCAAGGTCTCCAAACAAGAGGATTGAGTGACCTCCAAAAGGGCAGTGGTTGTTTGCTAGGAAAGCTTCGCGTAAGTGATAGTCAATTCGTTCAAGCAATTTTGGCCCGATGAAGCTCATTTCGTCTATTAAAATGTAGCGAACAAAGTGCATTCTCTCTTGGAAGCTTGCTAGTGCTTGGCCCTACAAAGGAGCCAATTCTTTGATGGGAATACATAGTGCAGAATGAATTGTTGATGCTCCAATGTTGAATGCTGCAACACCAGTTGGTGCAAGAAGTAATAGTGGTGTTTGCCCGTTTGGAGCAGAACAATTGAGTGCAAACCTGATTTATTTAATTAGGTGTGACTTTCTAGTTCCTGCAGTCCCTTGAACTATTATTTTTAGTGGTGGTTGGTTAGTGGTGGAGGATAGGTGTGACAACACTAAATCCAATGTTTTTTGTTGTTCGAATGAAAGGGCATCCTGGGTATTTACAAAGGGTGGAAGGGGGACTATATATGTTGTGTGGTTGGATTGTATGAAGTTGGAAGCTTGAGAGAGTTCTATTGGATTTATGGATTGAGTATTCCAATTATGGTTAAGGTCTAACTCACGATTACCTAGCATGTCAAGTGCATCTAGGTGGAGTGGATGGCCTGGGTGAACACTTGACAAGACTTGCCATTCAGATTGGTTATAGTGATGTGGGGGTTCTACGTCATTTGAAGGAGATTCGGGTTCTATATTAGAGGCTAGATTTGGTTGAATGCGGCAAACATGCCATGGATGGTAAGTGCATGCTAGTGTCTCCCACTGTGTCACAATTTCAGATGGTGAAGAACTAAGTTCAACTGCAATGTTACGAAAAGGTTTATAGAGAACCAGTTCACTCCAACAAAAGTCGTGGAAACTTGGGTCATCCTTGGGAGGAATACTTGTGAAGCGGGGCGAGACCCGAACAATTGTTGTAGAGGAACGCTCTTTCCATTGGTTTGCTTTACAGGATGTTATGAAACTCCACTTTTGGGTCACTTCAATCAATGGCATTGCCTCCAAAGTAATAGGGCGAGCCATGTATGCATCAATATAGTTTGTGTGTGGGGATGTACATGAGGATGCAAGTGCAACACATTGATAGTTCTTTCGGTTGACATTTAAAGAAACAAATGTCCGACTAGACAAGCAGAGTGGTAGTTTTAAGAGAAGGTGGCAACTTTCTTGAGCACTGATATCACGATCGACAAGGTTGTCAACAAGCATTTTCCTAAAAGCTATTGGTGCTGGCTTGTCAGGCTCAAAAGATGTTGAAATACGAGAAAGCATTGCATGGTACGTTTCGGATTTGGTTTCAGCTTTAGCTGCATATTTTGCGATATATTTGAGCACTGCATCAATTGAGAGAACGGGCTGGCAATCTACATTTGCACGCCAAATAGAGAGGATAGTGGGGTTGTGTAGATTCACTCGATCATCGTTACGGCCAGGGGTGAGCTTTGGCTGCCCACTATCATTTGAGAGGGTTGAATTGTCATGCATGGTCCAAGGGGCTTTATAGCGGCATTCAAGTATACCACCTTTTTTCCGCAAGCATGTTTGCAAGGTGCAACATGTATGGCGTTGCACGCAATTGAGCAATTCATTGTAGTCATGTGAAGGGTTGGACAACATAATCATTCTTGTGTCCATTAAGCAAGGGTTGTCTAAGGTAGATCTTGGAAATGTTGCTATTGAGCTTTGGTGGGGAGATGGGTTCCAAGCAGAGACATATTTGTCAATGTAGTCAATTGCATTTTGTACTAAAGCAAGATTATTCCATTGCAATTTGGCAACATCAGGTGCGTCTTTGAGCCAAAGGAAACCATGGACATGTGCAGATCCACGATGTTTCCATTCATACCTGGACACAGTAGATGTTATAAAGCAAATGATGTACGAAAAAAGTAAATATAAATGGTAAAGGGGGAGTGTAATTACCTATACCAATAGTCATTTGTGCAAAGAATCTTCTCCAAGACCTCCTCACGAAAAGCAGTAAATTGGTGATGCATGTAAAGTGCAGTGAGGTGTGGGTTTTGCACTATATTTTGGATTCTCCACTGGGCAAGTGCAGTAGGATTTGTTGGTGCGGTAGATGGCATGGCATTGTGTAAGTCTGGCCATTTAGTATCTGCAGCACTGAGGGTGAAGAATAGAGTAGGACAACCAACTTGAATAACCATGTCAGATAGCTCCCCTCTTCAAAGAGTCCAGAAGGGGCGGGTACCACGAATTTTTGAGCCGAACCGCATGACTTGGTCTGCAAGGTGTTCATCGGGGAGATCCTTGAGTCTTTGGCGCAAGTCAAAAATTGTTGTTGGCAATCTACTCTCAAAGTTTTTTTGAACAAACACAGAAGCTGTGGCCTGGCTATGATGACGCATAAGAATATTAAGAATGAAGTATCTAAATTGTGGGTGTTGGCCAAATCTATTATCATGGTATCGAAGAAGATGGAGAGCATATTCGTGTAGCTTGACTTCTTTCATACTTTGTTGGTTGAATGCAGCCCTACCCTTTGGAAACAATGTTGGGAATGCCATAACAAACAATCCTTCTGTGGTGTATTCATTGAGGGGCATAAGAGAAACTGGTGGCCATTCAATAGCAGGAGTGGGTTTTCCTTCTCCTAACTGTAACAAGGATCGTAATTCTTGCACTTTTGTACGTGCAAGGGGCAAGTTTGCCACAAATGATGTTGTTGCTTGCACATTCTCATCCAATTGTTCTTCGATAGTATTACCTGTCTCCATGGAGGTAACATCAGTGGGGTTTGAAGATGAGGTTGTATTAAGAAGGTCAGAGATGTCAGTGGAGGGAATAGGCAAACATAAGAGAGAGGTCTCATCTAATTGGACATCTTTGTAGTAGGGGTCATTATTGATCTTATATTGCAAAGCCTCATGAAGATGTGATCTGCAAACATAGAAGTTGTACAGTTGGGAATCAACATTTCTTTTATTAACTATGAGTATATCCAAGTCATGTATATGGCGTGGCAAGTAATTTGCAATTATTGTAATATCTTGAGGAAAAAAAATAGTGTGACCACTATATTTTAGTTGTCCTCCTCTTGCATAAGTAACTTGGAGGACAGGGCTAACTCTTGATATAAGCATCTCCTCAATCTGGGTAAGGCATTGCAAACAAGAAGGTTGCTCTCCAGGGTCCATGTTGTTCCACTTTGAGAAGCGGTTGCCATTTTTTTCCGAAATGCATCTTGTACAAGCACTACTACCATTGAAAAGCCTAGTATTTATTCTTGGATATTGTTCCATGCATATTTGGCATGTCGATATGTTTGATAGGCTATCCAACTTTGAACGGAATGAATTCCTAGCAATGTAGTAGTTTGAAGCAAGTGGTAGCAGATGGTGGTTTTGGGAGGGAGAATTGGGGTGAATTGTAGACTGCATTTGAGGTGTTGGTGGTTGCAACGAGGAAGGGTTATTGGAAAGACAAGGTGGGACTGTGGAGGAGCTTGCAAGGTTACTATGAAGCTTTTCTCTTCTTTGTCTATTAATAGAATCCTTATTTGCATGGTACCATAATCGTTTTAGATGATTACGATGAGAGTGTTGCGCTTCCATACTTTGAACTTGATTTTCCATGGTATTGATTGCTGAGGAACATATGAATGCAATTTTATTTTTGCATTAGTTAATGATAAAGTTGAAAGAAAACAATTAACTTAGGTGTGCAAAAAGAGCAAGGAGAATGCTTGAACTATTAATTCTATGTATTGACTAACATGTGCAAATTCTAACATTGTGGTATGAAGAAGTCTTTCTATTCTTTTCACTTGTAATTGTATGCAAACATGGTTACATAATTGGTGGTATTGATAGCAGTGAAAGTTGTACAACATATGCAAAGAGTATGCATTATTGTGGAAAGTAAGAGGTACAATTATAATCATATTGCAAAACATGTCTGGAAGATAACATTGTCATATCAAAAAAGTATTTTATTCATCTTACTTGTAATTGTAGGCATACATGGTTATATATGGAGGTATTGACATCAGCAAAAGTTGTACAACATAACCAGATAGTATACAAAATTGTGGAAAGTAATAGGTAGATGCAAAGTTATTTAAACAGGCTTTATTGCTGTAATTACAAAGCTTTGTATTTCTTTCCCAGCAAAATAATTCAATGTAATGGCCACTTCAAAGAAAAATTGGTGCCCAAGAACTTGATCCAACACCTCTTTAGCAGCATCAGGTCTAGCTAGAAGTAGTTGAAAATTTTCAGCGGATACGCCAAACAAGGTGTTTGCAAGACCTTCGAATGCAGTGACTTTAACAAGGGCACCTGTTCCATCATCCATATCTAGTTTGAACATGTAGCTAAAATCACATCTAGAGAGATCAATAGAGCACTTTGGGCAATGAAAACTATTGGGGTTATTTTCTACAACCTTCTTCTTACACCTCTTATTGCCCACCATAAGAGGACATGAGAGGTAGGAAAAATTTTCCAAGTGGACTTTTGTAATGCTTGCTTTTACAGAAAAACATTTGTTTTTACAGGATAGTTTGTACTGTTGATCGTTGCAATGTCAATTGGATTTGAAAATTTGTTGGAAGAAAGATGATCTATTGAGAGCGAAAGGAAGGGTGTTTCATTCCCTACAGTGGCATACCAGTCATGCAACGTTGACGCTTCTAAAAGTTTTGGATTAATGACAATTGTAGTAGCAAATATTGTATCAAGAGCCTTTCCAGGCCAGGAAGTTATACGTGCAGACTTGATCAAGATAATTGGAGGGGTTGGTAGAAGAGGCATAGTATTTAATTCTTTACCTTCAAATTCACAATGACGGCCCCAAAGTGTAACATCAATGGATAAGCACGACATGTCTGTGATTGTTGCAGTACATTTTACTATTTCAAAGCCATCTCTCTTACGGATGGTTAATGCAGGGGAGATAGATAAAAGTATGCCTAGAACATCAACGACAAAATTAATAGGTAGTGATAGTAGTGAATCTAAGCTCATGATATGCAAGCTTTGCATGGGGATGGTAGATTCTACACATAGTGAAGGAGTAATTGTTGATGATTTGTGTAGGAAAATTTCAAATGGGTTCATTGAGCTACTAAATTTTTTATTAGCAACTTGTACACGACCATTAGAAATAATGTATACACTATTAGACTGCACAACATTATAGAACTCATCAACAAGTTCATTGAAGCATGTGACATGTATTTCGGTGCCTTCTTTGTCAATGAGGTCGAAACCAAAAACTTTTCCTTCTCGGTTAGCATTGTGGAACTCATGGATTAGACTCTTTGTTACTGCTCTACCCTCAATGGACCACTGCTTATAGTATGGGGTCAAAGATTTGATGGGAAGTAATTCAGAAGTGGGTATGGCTGGTTCTTCGGTAGATATTGTATTTTTTTGTAAACCAAATGGGACATGGGAGGTAGTACGTGGCAAATGACTTGTTGCTTGCAGAAGAGGAGTTGGAGTCCCAATGAGTGGTCCTTTATTCAAGACCATTTCAAGATTGTTGATAATTATAGCCCTGAAATTGAACAATGTCAATGATTTAGGAAAATCAAATAAATGAATGATAGCAATATTGTAAAATAGAGTAAGTTTGGATGTACGTGTATTTCTAGAACACCTTGGAAGTATATTCTGTAAGGCGGACAATAGACCCAATGGCCATCACTTCTTTGACAACAAGATTGTTGAACTGGATGGGAAGCAAAGTTGGATTGGTATGGACACCATCAGAGAGTTCAATATGGTATTTAACATTTGTTGATTGACCATGTTGTATAGAGTTTATGGATGTGACCTGTAATGAAGGGTCAAGATCAACCATTCCTGCAAGAATTTCTTGAATGGCATTTGGAGTTAAAGTTTCCATTGAGATGGTGAAAGGTAGTTGAAGTTTTGTGCCTGCGGAGAAGTTGTGAGTGTTAGAATTTGGTTTTATGAAACCTCAAATTATGGTGCTCCTTAATTGTATGATTGATGTTAATGGTGAAAACCAAAATTGATAACATATAGCCACATAGTTTATCTACATGTTTATAAAACCAATGGTTTGTGAATGGGATAATTTTTATGCAAACTATATAGTAAAAGACTTTCTTGGAGTTTTCTATATGAAAACAATATTTATCGAACTATAATGTGTGTAGTTCTTAAGATTTAATATATAGCAAAAAATAATGAGAAATGTAAACTATATTTGAATTTTGTAGTATAGATAATTGATTATTTGATGATGTATCTTGGTTTATTGGCAATGGTTGGTTTATATGGATGTTTTCACTTTTGATGTCTTCTAATTTCTATTTCTTTGTTTTCAGCATGTTCTATCAATATGATGTGTTTGGGCAAGTGACTTACTGCAAGACTTTGGCAAAAATGTGCCCTGCTAGCAACGAGGTAGAAGTAGAGGCCGCTCAAAAGTGAGACAATCCAAAACCAAACTACTTAGAGTCGTCGTTTTTAATCTATTGACATTTTTAAAAAAGTAGATCTAAGAATAATTGATTCAAAGTATTGACAATTTAAAAAATATATCTAAGTATATCAGAAATTACAGCTATCTAAAATTAGGTTTTTCACTAAATGTATTACATTAATCCACTAATAGTATCAAAATTAATCCACTTAACATGGGCTTCTGGTTGTCAGTTATGATAATATAACAAACACTTAAAATTCAGTTTGCTATTTAGTTCTTTGGAAAAAATAAATTAAAAGTTTTTTGACACATAATGTACAGGACGGTGTATAGGGACTCAAGTTCTTTGAAATAAATCTGCAATTTAGTTTTATTGAGGGAGTGTTTTGGATAACTCAAGCTAGCAAACTAACATGTTTCCAAAATCATAATCTTCTTAATAAACATGCTAAGTGAATTCTCCGTAGTTTATATCAATTAAACCAAGGACTTGTGGTAAACACCAATTGTAAAATGATTATCAAGTCTGTTGTTACTCATGATCTGGGTTTAAGTAATATAATTTTGTTCCTAACACATGGTTTTCCATGAGCAAGGCCATACGTTTGATAAGAAATATCATATATGGGCTTAACTCTTCACTCTATTATCCACACATTCAATCATATCAATAAATAGATATGGTGTTTTAATCTCTATTATCTAATATAACTGTTGATATTCAAAAAATAAGTGCAATAATAAATCACTAAGATCTAACAACTATAAAATATGAAAATGAAACATAACAAACAATGTTCAAAACTAAAACACACAAATTAACTTAGAGAAAACCTATTTTAGGTGAAAATTTTCAACCTAAGAAGCAATGAATCCTTATTCCATTACTATGGGATCAAAGAAATTATATCTACCTCAACAAGCTCCAATACAGTTTAACTACTATGAAAACAATTTTTAACTCGCAACCAATATTTTCCTATAAAAGGCTGCAAAAATCTTGTATGAAGCGCAATAGCTCTAAATCCGGATATTTATAGATCTACTCTTTGTTTATCATGAATAGATTGAAGCAACAAGCTGTAGGGAGACTGATTTTGCTTCGTGTCAATTTTTCTGAAATTCTACTTTGGTAGGGTTTCATAATATTTTCCTGCAAATTCTGCCCATTTTTCTCAATGGCATCCTTACAACACAACACAATTTGTGCAAAATCTTAAGGTAAGTCAGTTGCCACGATTTCAATGAATTTTTTATGGGAATTTGTACATGTGCAAACCACTTTTGTTGTGTTTTATTTCATTCTAACAAAATTCTGTTGTTATTTGGTAAATGAAGGCATTCGTTCTATGGTTTTGTCAGTGGTTGTTTTCAATAGAATATCAACATATTATTCAGTGTTGTTTTGGTTTTAGAGTGTGAATCTATGTTGAAAAAATCTATCAAATGTTGAATTAGAAGATCAAAACTTTTGTATCACTATCTCTGTAAAAAATAGTTGCCACTTTTCATGTGACCAGAGAAAATTTGAAGTTGCAATATTTTTTGAAGCTACAAAATTCCTATTACATATAAACCTGAAGTGAGTGTGCTTGAAGATGGCATGTAAGTGTGCTTCAAGGTGGCCTAGAAATGCAACACCCATGGAAAGCTTATTATGGACAAGACCTGCTCCTAGCACTCGTGTTTGCCTTGCCTTGTAAATGTTGTAAATGCAAAAATAGGGCTAAACAGATGATACAAATTAGTCCATCATAGCTATCAATAAATAGCCCCCCCTACAGATTTAGGACAGAGTCTGTAACAACAACAACTCATATCAGGAATACAAGCTTTTGTATAGTATTCTATAACTGGGAAGTCCTTAATTCACAAACTATGAGATGCTCATCTTATAGGCTAATCTTGTAAAAACGTATGGAAGCAACTATTTGAAGAGGTGAACTTTGGAAAACAGTCAACTTAGCTTTCATTTTGTGTGTAAAATTAGTTTACTATTATTTTTGAATCATACGGGTTCCATTGCAGTTATTGTTTCACTGAAGAAGACCAGACTTTGGCATGAAAGAGGATAATGTCTATTATCTTCCTCTCTTCTATATCTTTGTTTGTCTTCAACAACTTAGATGTAGCTGCTATTTCATTTTCTTAGTATTCTTTTTTGAAATATCTTATATTTTAGAATATAGTGTTCATCTTTTTCTAGGAGGCCTGTGTAATTTTCAACATTGGAGGTTAAATGCACTAATATTTTATTTAACAGAGTAAAAATCCCTACAATATTATTCTGTTGTATATATATTTTATATCTCTATGAAAGCTAATACAACCTGTTCTACAGTCAATGGATATGTATTTTTTTTGTTTTTCATTTATTATGTTCTTTCATTATCAACAGAAAGGTGTTTTCAAGGATTTTGGGGGAACCCTTCCTCTAGGAACTTTATATGGGTAATCCCATAATAGTAGTTTACAATTTTTGGCCAAATTGGACACTGAAATTATTATTTTTAACTAAATCTTCACATTCGGGCACCTATAGCGAATAAACTATGAGCAATTTGAAGATGGTGCAAACTAGAGTCTCATCAAATTTTGTCTTTAGATTCTAAAAATATTTTTTCAAAATTTTTGGAATCAAATTGCACTTCTTTTCCATCTCCACGAAATAGATTTTTTGAAAACATTTTTAAAAAGTGGCCTTAGTATAGTATAACTTTTTTCCATGAAGGATAAAATTCTAATTCTTTCAAATTTAGATGTGTAACTCTAATATCTAGTGCTTCCACTTGGTTAGATAGTTTTTATTAAATATTTTTCCTTAATCAAGTTTCAAAGTCAAAGAATTACAATTCAAACACACCGTTGTATGCGTAACTTTTTTGTATATGTCAAAATTTTATTTTTTTTTTGTTGGATCAAGGACTTAAATATATGGTGAACTCATATTTTTCAATTATTTTTTGATAATCTTCTATTTTTCCACATGTGAAGAACAAAGAAATTCATTTTCATGAAAAACCTATGTTTAATAAAACTTAAAAAACAAATACATAACAAAACCAAAACATATTAAAATTATATTTATTGGATAGCTTGTTCTGAGGAATACCATAATCATTTGAAATAAATTTTAAATGAATTCATTTGATCCCCCAAAATCTAAATCAAAAGTGATTTTTTATCAACATTTTGATAGTTGTAAAGGAGATGCATTTATAGGTATGGTTTAAAACTAGTGAGGTTCTATCTAAGGGGGTTTGATCTAAGGTGATTTGATCATACCCTCTTCAATTGGAATCCTTAAAATGGAACATTTTAAGGCTTAAATCATTATATTTTCTAAAAATATGTGATTTCAGCTAAAATTTGTTCCTCTCAGGAATTGTAAACCACTATTATGACGGCACCCATATATATATCCAAATTTACTTCCCTAAAAAGTCTCCCTTGTTATTGAAGCAACTGCTCATTTCTATATTTTTTTCAGTCCTTGACAAGCCTTTATACAATTTTAAACCTCATGACAGTCATATAGAGGACAGTGAATAGATAAGTGATAAATGGAACAACAACAGGTTTCAAAGACAAGCATGGCAGTGTGCAGTAAGGCATATCAGTGATAGATTTGAAAGGACAATCCATACCACAAAGACATCTTCAAGTAAATAGAAGCAAGTATAAAGTTTTAGTTTGCATGATGCAACACTATGATATGAAACAAGTGAAGCCAATAGTCTATGTGGTAAAGATGCATACAAAACAAATTTCACCAACCCTGATACTCTCAAGAGGCTATGAGGCTTTGACTGTTGTGACAATAAATAAAGGAGCAGCAGTCATAATTGATAAACAAATGAGTAATGATGACAAATCTTATTAGTTAAGAAGATAGTGATTCAATGAGCAAAGGGAAGTTTTCAAAGGGACATTGCATGATGAAGATAGTTTAAGTTTGAGGATAGTCTGAATGCATAGATTACAAAAGTGGATCTAAGGAATGGTGGATTGCTAAGAGCTGAGTTTGAAGGCCATGAAATGATAAGTAAAGAGCAGTCATCTCAACAAATTACTGTGGTGTTAGAGTTTTAAACTATGTAAGTCACTCCATCAACAACTAAAAGCAATCCATTCAAAGAGGCAGTTTGTAGAAGAAATGGATAGTCATTACAATAATAGACATACTAATCACCATCGAAGGAAAAAAGACAATCATAGAAAGAAGACAAAGAATTTTAATTTAGATGGAAAAAGTCATGAAAAGTTCCTTCACAATCATGGAAAGTGATTTCATAGTTCTATGTGCAAGGAAAATGACAGTGAAGCTATGAGAGGAAAGTGGCATAAAAAGACAGTAGTAAAAATGATATGATTCCCAAGAATGCACTGTGACTCTGAAGAATGATTAAGGGACAGTCATTCTCATGGAAAAGACTTAGAAAAAGGATTTGATAAGGGATCATGGGACAGTTCAAATGAAAGAAGACAGGCATATGCAGGTTGAATAGTCACCATACAAAGATAGCAAGATTGTCAAAGGGAGTTTTGGAAAAGTGGACAGAGTTTGGAGAGCATTTGAATAGCATTAATAGGAGTAACATTCACTATGTACAAAGTCACCTTGCAAGGGCAAAGTAGGACTATTATGATAGTCAATGAAGGACATAATTCATGAATTCAATACATTCCTATAAGCTTAGGACAATCAGCAAGAGGGTAGAGATTGGAATGGACAAATCAATATTGTTGAAGCCCTTATGAGATAAGGACAACCATGCTGGTTAAGAACAGCCTGGTCATCTTCAAAAGCATAGGCAGTCCTCAGTCACTCTCCATAGGGCAAAGAAGACATTGATCTAAGCTAGAAATGACCATTTACTTCTGAACATAGGAGGGCAGTAAAATACTCATAATAGTGAAGATATTCATGTGAATCCTAAAGGAATGATAGTCAAAGGGGTAATTACCATTAGTCACTCAACTATAAGAATAATTAGGACAGTCACACATAAAATAAAGGGCCAGTCTAATGATCAAAATAGTCATAAATTGTTAAGAACATAATGGGCATTTTACAATGGAGACGAATAATCTGCCATGAATAGAGGACAGGGGCAGCCTATTGTCAAAGGAAACATTGAAGACTCACTTTTGCAAACAACTCCTCACAAGCACATCATCATACAAGAGTATCATGCAATGTGTGTAATGAGTTCTCACAAGTTGAGTGGCCAATGTATTACATGGTGTGACCACTCTGGACTGATTAATGGATTGCTACAGGGTGTGTGTTTTCTTTTCCTAAATACCTATTATGCTGAACAGTAGTGATATTGTATAATGTAGCAAGATATAAAAGGAAAACCCTAGATAATTCGAATACGATAAACTAGAAGTGACTTACCTACAGATTTTGTGCCAATTGTGTCGATCTGTCAATGATGCGAATGGAAGAAAATGGGCAGAGGTCGCAGGAAATTTTCAACAAACCCGAAGTTGTTACTGTTGTTGCTTGCTGCTTGCTGCTTGCTGCTTGCTGCTTCAATTTGTTCATAGTTAAGGGGCGGAAAGCATTAGCAGCGGAATAAGGAGTAAAAAATGGAGTGGAAATCATTCAGGGCAACAGAAATGCGCCTTACCTCACGATTCTGCACAAATATCTCTTGATGCCGGTGATAAAAAATAAGGTAACCAAACTAACGCATATATTAAGAGGGCAGATATTTTGAAAGGAGTTAATGCGACATTGAACACAGGAAAGCTCAATGAGTGACACGCTGAAAGGGGCATTCTATCGTGTTGTCAAGGAGGCCGACTCTGCAATAACTGCTCTGAGTGACACTTTCATCTTCTGCAATAACCTCTGTGCCATCCGGGGAAAGACATTCAACCGCTCAGATGCATTTGGTCGCAGGCGATTGCCTGTGCACGATTCTAAACTGTCGGATGCAAAAAGCCCTCCCAAATACTAAGCATGGGACGCCTTCGGCGTAATAACTTCTTTTTTTTACATCAAGTTGCCTAACTCTGATTTTTCTGAATTTTTCGTCACTTAAAGACCTAATTTTTCCATAATGATCCTACACATATCCCTTAATCTATGCACACATATAAATAGTTTAATGTTGATGTTGATGTTGTTATTTGCAAGTGTTAATAAACTTAATCTATAATATGTTGAATTTGCATTTTATTAAATATAGGCGACCATACCCAAGTTTTTTAAATGCATCTATCCATCACATGCCTTTGTTGATAGTACTTTTGTTAATTTGAAATCACGCCTCTGTCATTCATGCATGGTCTTTTGTTAAATTTGTCTTGAAAACTTTCCTTAAGCTATGTTAGTTGCGACCTTTGGCTTTCTCATGCCCCTATGCCGCAGGAAAATAGATTTTGAATTTTGCCAACGTGAATTCTTCCTCTACCCATAGAGCCGGTGATTTTTTTAGTTCCATTATCATTTAGAAACCAATATATTTAATCCAACACGCCCCTTGGTTTCAAGCTTGAATACATTTGTAAATCAGATCAAAAGCACAAACCTCCAGCTACTTACGAATTCCTAAATCTCCAATGTAATATTGGTTAGTTTCTCACTGTTAATCCACTGAATACCATTGTTGCATATCCATTTTTATATTTATATTTGATGCATTCCTTACACGAGGTTGAAGGTGGTTGTATCATTTTATTTTTTTTCTTTAATATGTCTTATTTCTCTTGAAGACCATGGTATTTAATGCGGGTCAAACCCTTGAAGAAGATATGTGTCAAGTTGATCGATCCTTCATGGTTCTTGAACGCTTGATGTTAACAACTCGCAAATGAAATTTCCTTGTTTATCTCTTGTTCTGATGTGAACTTCTGAACAACTTTCTTATGGTACAAAATTTGCAACCAAATTTACCTAGTTAGCAAAGCCATCTTTCAAACATGGAATAGCCATACGTTTGAGAAAGGAATCACGAAGTAAGGAATGAGGATTTTAAAGTCTTGGAAATAAAGTGGGCAGTGAAGTTTGGGGTATTTGCTTTGAGGCGTATTCAAACACCAATAAATCAGATCTCCGTTTGAAGCCCAAGGATTCATAATTCATGGTCATCGGTCGAATATCGATGAAGAACATAATGGAGAAGTGGGAAATCTGAATTCTATTTAGGAGTTAATGGATTTGGGGGTGTTTTGAGTTGGGTGTTTATAGCATTGGGGAGAATTTTTTTCATAACTAAGGTATTGGATGCATCTTGGGTATGCGAGTGGCGTACTAGTAGCTTCTCTAAACATGTTTAAGTCGTTCTTTGGGATTTTGTGGAAGCTTTTGTCTGGCTCTTGAGCCATTTTTCTTTATTTCCACCTTCCCTCTTTAATTGCTCAAAAAAAGACTCATGCAAAAATGTAAAGATCAAGAATAGGCACATCAGTTTCGGCATCTTTTGAATGCATGTCAGGTTCTCAAGATTTCTGACCTAATTTTTGTTGAAGTCGGATAGATTTTTAATTAATTCGCACTCTGTTTGTTAGATTAATTAGTAGTTCAGAATAAATTTTATTTGTTTAATTTAGATTTTAATTTTGGTTAATTTTAGTTTAGATTAATATTAGTTTTAGTAATTAATTTAGATTAACTTTAGTTTGATCAATATTAGATTAATTTTAATTAAATTTTATTTTTTTTAATTTCTTTTGATTATAGGAATCGGATACTTAAATCGGTCGAGTATATGTCCCCTTATAAACTACAATGTGCCTAGTAAAAATTTTTACCACATGACCGGTGGCATTGGCGCAACACGCCCTCCAATACCACAGGTTTGGGGGGAGACTAGACCTCATGACCTCTTCCCCTCAGCAAGATGCTTTAGTCCATTGAGCTAGGCCCCCGCCCCAACTTTTAGTTTATATAAACCTAGATTACTTTTAATAATTAAATTTAGTTTAGATTTCATTTAGTTTAGAATTTGATTTTAAAATTTAGATTTAACTTTTAATTTAGATTTAAAATTTAGAATTTTCTAACTTTAGTTTAAAGTTAGATTTTTCTAATTTAGATTTTAGATTTAATTTTTTTCCTTTTAGATTTAAATTTGATTTAAATTTAAGTTTCTAATTTAATTTAGATTTAAATTTCTTAATTTAGTTTAGATTTAAATTTCTAATTTAGTTTAAGTTTCCTAATTTAGTTTAGATTTAAGTTTCTAATTTAGTGTAGATTTAAAATTTAGATTTGTCTAATTTATTTAGATTTAGTTTAGATTTAGCTCTAATTTTATATTAATTTAGAATAACTTAGATTAATCAAATTAAGTTGATTTTATTTTGTTAGCTTTAGATTAGGTCTTGTTTGTTTATTAGATCAATGTCTTTTTCCTTTTTAGTTTAATTTTGATTTCAGGGCTAATTTTTTTAATTTGACTTTTGTGTAGGTTCACATATTAGAGACTTGAAAAACAAACCAAAAAAAAAAATTAAACTCTCATTTGTCGAAGAACATTGACTAAAACTACTAATCAATGTGTTGTAGGTTCGATTGCCAAAAAATCTAATATTGAAAATATTTTGTCTTCTTTTTATAGACTAGATCACATTTGAATTCATTGGTTTAAAAGAACTCAAGTGTTTGCTTTTACATCATAAGTGGGATTAAAATTTACAAGTGTCTTTTGTGTCTTGTGGTTTGCAAATTGTCATCGAGTACGTATGCTCTCCTCTTGTGCCATTCAACAATCTTGAGGATCAAAAGCATTTCCTTGGAATTTGTACAATCACACCACACATTTGGATTTTGGATTTAAAAATGAACCCCATGCGAGTGTGAGGAAAAGGCATTTGTGAATGCTCTCTCCTTGCACTTCATACAATCCAAGAGATCAAAAATAGGGTACTTCCTTGCTTTTGTTTACCTTTTCTTTTAGAGGTCCTGCCACCCCACTTCAAAAGGTGGGAATGACCCAAGTGATAACAGGCTAAATCCAAGCCCTTCCAAACTACTATATAAATGATGTGCTTGTGACGAAAGTCTCAAGTAACAAGGTGTGGATGTGTCATACTGATAAGTGCCACCCTTAGTAGCCTCGTGAGCTACATCAAAATCCTTTCTTAGGAAGGGACTGGGAGGCCTCTTGATTGACCATAATCTTGAGCTAATCTTGCCATGTGTATGGCCACCTTGAACGAATTCCCTTAGTAGAAACCAATTTGTGTTAGTGGCCAAAAACCTTTTTATATGCTCATTGATCATAAGAGGTCGGACCTCTGAATTTTCCCCATGTTTTCACTAAGCATGTGTAGAGGCAAAAATTCCTCTTTGGGGAATTGAGACTTGGTGAGTCCAAGAAGTGAGTGTCATGTAAGGGGGAACCGGTGCCACCAAGTCTCTAGATTTCCACCTTGTTTAAGTGGTTGGAGGAATCTAAGTGGGGATATCAACCAATGGTTTCCTTGCCAACCTAGGATTGTACAAAGTGTTTTCAAAGGGTTTCATTTCATATCAAGATCAAACTCAAAAACATTTTGTTTATTGTGTCTCAAGCATGTTTGTTCAAAACAAATCACAACCAAACATTAGACCTAGTAATTTGCAACATCTCAAACTTGCAAACCCAAAAGGTCAAACAAAAAAAATATCCAAAATGAACCTCACTTAAATCTCTTGGGGCCATCATCCTTCAATTCTGATCTTTCAATCCTTGCATTTTTCCTAGTCTTTGCATATCCTCCACTCTTGCATTGGTCAAACAAACCTTTAGCATTGCACTTAGGCTACTCTTCTTAGGTCTTGAAATCAAACCTTGGCTATTAATCATCCACATCACTTGAGGTTCATCATTCTTGAGTTAGGGAACATACCATTATCCTTAAGTAGGTAAATCCTCTTGGAGTTCATCATCTCCTGCATACCCTCTCTTGATCATTTGTCCTTGTTTCTATCCATCATAACACAAGTAAAGCCTTTACATCATAACAATCTTTAGACCTAGAGTTACCTTTGAACTCTTTCATTCTTATTACATCAAGCTCGTCATATCATACCATACCTTTCTCATATCTCATCTTAGAATCATATCCATTTTCATTGCATTCTAATCTTAGGTCTCATACATTACCTTGTCCTAGATTGAAGATCATAACAATCTCCCATGACCCCTAGAATAAGAGAAAAAATGTTTCAAGAAGACGGGAACCCTTGGGGAAAATACTTTGATGGGGAAGATCACATTAGTGTTGCAACTAGTGAAACAGATGAAATTTATAGTGAAGAAATAACACAATCCCATATAAATGAAGCACTTAATGATCATAGATTCATTAAACTGCTTAATAGAGGTAGTCAAACATAATCTGCAACAATACTTTAAGGCCCTTGTTGATGATGGAATAAAACTACCTCTTGATTTTGACATACCATTACTCATGATGAATGACCAACCTAAATCTAGTGAATCTAAGCATCCCAAAACAAACAATGATGATAGAATCAAATATCACAGACCCTTTTATCTACAACCTGGTTATAAGAGATCTTCAAAGACATCGAAATATACACCTACAAAAAATCCTATTTTGGATGAGCTTAGAGCACTAAGACAAGAATTGGATACTCTCAAGAATAGTAAAACATCATCCCACAAGTTCTCTATTGAAGATATATGTCCATATCCTTTCAATTTGAGCATACCAATGCCACCTTTTACTATTCGCTAGGATATACCAAAACTTGATAAGTATAAGGGAAAAGGAGATCCTAAATACCACTTAAGAGAATTTTGTGCTACTATCATGGAATTTGCAGTTGCTGAGACATACCTTATGAGATTATTCCCTCACAGTCTAGGAGGAGAAGCTATGGAATGGTTTTCACAATTACCCCCGACCATCAAATCTTTTCAAGATCTAGCTGATAAATTTTTCTCCAATTATAGTTTCAACTATGACCTTAAAGTGAACATGAAAAACCTTTTTAACACCAAACAAAAACAAGGAAAATATTTTGTGTCATTTTTACAAAGATGGAGATATTTAACAACACAATTGCTTTATACCATTCCAGGAAAATAATTGGTTGATCTCTTTTGTCAAAATTTGAACTAGTAAGTTGGAAGGGAACTTCACCTCAAATGCTTGGATTCCTTTGATGAAGCCATAGAAATGGGATTTCAAATCAAAAAAACTCTCATTGATGATGGAACTATTAAACTTAATAACAACAAAGATCAAAAATCAGGTTCAAGCAACAAGACACCTTTTTGGGTAAAGAACAAGAATATAGTCAATGACGGAGTTGTTGATGCAAAAAAAACTAAAACATCATCACCTATCTACAACCTTAAAGGTTCATATTCAGATAAAGGAAAATAAAAACAAAGAAGTTTTCCTAAAACAGAATTTTACACCATTGGGACAATCGCTTGAATCTGCATTAAAAGAACTCCTTGAAAATAATCTTATAACACTACCTAAGATGAAAGAATATAATACACAAGTCAAACCCCCATGGTGGAATGAGGATCACTTTTGTGACTATCATAGACATAAAGGACATAAGACTAATAGTTGCAATAAACTTCGACATCTAATACAAGACCTTATTGATGATGGTAAGATAGCAATTAATAGACACACTCCTTCTGGTAACTCTGATCATGAGATGTTTAAGAACCCTTTCCCTAAGCATGACAAGGATAAAGGAAAGACCCTTGAATCTAGTGATGGTGTGAACTATACTGCTACTAAGTATGACTATATCATAAATAACATCAAGGAGGTTGATGATCTTGTAAACACTTTCATTATAAAAGGAAAAGAACATGATTGCAATGTTACTAATTGCAGAGGCATGGTTACCCTTAGGGGTCCCAATTCAAAATATGTTGCACCAACTTCACGATACAACATCACAAAGCATTTAGGTAAAATTCCCCCACAAATTTCTATACTTGATCCTCTACACCTATCTCCTAAGAATAAAGCTATCCTAGATAAAGTGCTTGTTACTGCTACAGTTGATGCAGGAGCATCCTTGGTTCTTGGCAATCTTGCATCAACCAAAAAAAAATTCTTTTAGTTTTTTTTTTGTTCTTGTTCAGTTCAAGTTGGCGGATTCATCATATTTTCTCACCAGACCCTTGTGGATCTATGTTTACATCGTGGACATGTTCATTTTCCTTATTCCAAGATTTGAGCACAATTGGATCTTTTTCCAGCAAGTTATCGCTTTTGGATTTAATGGAAATTTCTTGAATCGGCACCGAAATAATTTTCTAAACTAATGGCTAGTTTGATCGCTTGTGGATCTTTCCCGTAACTTGCAAATCTTGATAGTGTGATTCAAATTATTTCGTGGAGTGTTCCCAACCTTAAGTATAGGTCCACACTTCATCCTATGCATTCACCAAGGAGTAATTCAAATTTGAGGCCGACCTATCCATGCGCATGTTACATTTTCTTTCATTGGAGATTGTAATAATTTTTGGCCAGCACAGATGATTCTAGATATCAAGATGTGATATAAATCATTGTAATAGATCATTAGAAAGGGGGTTAGAGGAATATTAGATTTGAGATGTTAGTTTTATGCTCACATTAAGGATCATATAGGAATATTGTATGTCGAACATGTTATGTCAAGCCTGTGAGCCCAATCTATAAACCTGGATGTTGTCAGTTCTTTGTAACTGAGATTTATGTTAATGGGAATGTTTGAATCTACATTTTCCTCCATATTTTGTGTTGCTTCTGTTGTGTTACTCTTGTTGCATGGTTCAATTTTTTCTCTTTGAGGACCCTCCTATCATGGTTGCACTACATTGGTATCAGAGAGAGATTTGATCTATGAGAGATCGCCAGAATTCATGGAGTCCTGTTGAAGATTTGTTGTGGGGTGGCGAACTAAGGATCTAACCTATAGCTATAGAGGAATTGTGTAAAGATGGTGGTAAGAAGAAATGGTAGATGAAATGGAGTGCATGGAAATGAAAACCTAGCTATGATGGAGATGTTGAGAGGAATTGTTGCTAGATTAGACATAGTTGAAATGGCCTAAAGGAGAGGTCGACCAATTGATGATGTGAGTGATGAAGAGGTAGAAGACCAAGAAGAAAGGGAAAGAGAAAATCATGGCCTAGATCAAGGAGAAGAGAGGTTCATAAGAGCCCTAGCTAGAGAAAATACTAGACCACATTTCAATCCACCAGATTATAATGGTAAGTTGGATTCGAATGAATTGCTTGACTAGATAACAAAGATGGAAAAGTATTTTGATTTTGAAGGTACTACTAAAGATAAGAAGGTGAAATTTTCTTGTAAAAAGTTGAAAGGACATGCATCCCTTTGGTGGGAACATTTGCAGATGGATAGGTGAAGAAGAGGAAAAGAAAAGATAAAATCATGGGATTGGATGGTGAATAAGTTAAAGACAAAGTTTATGCCTGCAGATTATCAGATCAATTTGTTTCAGAAGTTACAAAATTTGAAGAAGGATTCAAGTGTGACGGAGTATACTGAGGAGTTCTACAAGTTGAATATCAAATCTAGACATTCGGAGGATGAGATCGAGCAAGTAGCTAGATATGTGAATGGCTTGAGGTCATCTATACAAGATGAAATCAGTTTGATCAAGTTGCAGAATGTGGAAGAGGCATACCAATGTTCCCTAAAAGCATAAGAGAATTTGAATAAAAGACATGAGAAAAGATAGAGATGAAGAGGTGGAAGATTTCGAAGAGGAAGAACTTTTACTAGAGGAGGAAGAGGACCTTTTACATATCATAATAAAGATAAGGAAGTCAGAAAGAATGATATTCATACCCTAGAGGTGATGGAAACTCTTACCGGAGAGGAGGATATGGTTATCGAAATGAGGGTTATAGAAAAGATGATAGAGGACAGGAGAAAAGAGTATTTAAGGGAACTTGTTTTAAATGTAGTGGAGAAAGACATAGAGCATTTGAATGCAATCAAGGAGAGACAAGTAGAAAGACAAAAAACAATAGAAGAACAGCCTTTGTTGAGGAAGATCATGTTGGATCATCTAATAAACCGGAAGATGGAGAAGTGTTGGTGAACAGAAGAGTATTATGTCAAAGTGAGATGGAGCAAGAACCATTGCAGAGAAAGAATTTGTTTTGGACCAGATGCAAGGTAACTAGTAAATGTTGCAAAGTGATTGTTGACATTGGAAGCTCTGAGAACCTAGTTTCTGAAGAAATGGTGGCCAAATTGAAGCTAGAAATATTGAAACACTCAAAGCCCTATCAGTTAGCATGGATTCAAGATGAGCATAAGATACTGGTAAGTGAACAATGTTTGGTGAAATTGAAGATAGGTAATTATCATGATGAAGTTTTGTGTGATATCATGCCTATGGATGTATGCCATGTTTTTTTGGGAAGGCCTTGGCAGTATGATAGATAGGCTATTCATGATGGAAAGAAGAATACATATACCATTGTTGCTAATGGGATGAAGCAGACTTTGTTGCCATTGGAGGATGTTCATAGAGTTGGGGTTCATACGAGTGCTAGAGTTTGTTTGGTTGATGAAAGGAG
Source organism: Sequoia sempervirens (assembly GCA_007258455.2). Classification (NCBI taxonomy): domain Eukaryota; kingdom Viridiplantae; phylum Streptophyta; class Pinopsida; order Cupressales; family Cupressaceae; genus Sequoia; species Sequoia sempervirens. The sequence goes on from VDFB02287009.1 coordinate 23,297, forward strand.
ATTTATGGATGGATTGAGATGTGAGAACATGTGTTATGCCTTGGTTCCTAAGAAGGTTGAGACTTGAAGCATGTAGAAGAACAACTAGAGGAGATAAAGGAGTTGCTGACAAAGTATGAGGAGATCATTTCAGATAATGTACCTAATGGATTGCCACTTGTGAGGAGTATTAGTCATTGCATGGATCTGATTCCTGGAGCTAGTTTGCCTAATAAAGCAGCACACTGGATGACACCTATAAAGAATGAAGAGTTGAATAGACAAGTGCAAGAGTTTTTGAGGAAGGGTTTGATCAGAGAAATCTTAAGTCCTTGTGCTAGCACCTAAGAAGGATGGAGAATGGAGGATGTGTACAGACTCTAGATCCATAAATAAAATCACAATGAAGTATAGATTTCCTTTGCCCAAATGGATGACATTATGGATTGTTTGAGTGGAGCTAGATACTTTACAAAGATAGACTTGAAGAGTGGATATCATCATATCAGAATTAGATAAGGGGATGAATGGAAGATAGCATTCAAGAAAAATGAAGGATTGTATGAGTGGTTGGTGATGCCTTTTGGACTAACAAATATGCTGAGTACTTTCATGAGGATGATGAATGAGGTATTAAAGAAATTCTTGGGTAAGTTTGTGATTTTTTACTTGGATGGCATCTTGATTTTCAGTAATAATAGAGAAGAACATTTGTTTCATATAAGAAAATTTTTGCAGAGGTTGAGAGAAGAGTAGTTGTTGATAAACATTAAGAAGTGTAGTTTCATGAAGGAAGAATTGGTATATCTGGGATTTGTGATATTTGTATATGGATAGAGGATGGATTCTGAGAAGGTGAGAGAAATTGTTGAATGGCCTACACCAGAAAGCATTGGAGAGGTAAGATCATTTCATGGATTGGCTAGCTTCTATTGGAAGTTCATTAGGAATTTTAGTTCTATTTGTAGTCCTATGATAAAAACAATAAGAGGAGATAAGAAGGATTTTAGGTGGACATCTAGAGCAAACTAAAGTTTTGAGTTGTTGAAATAGAAGGTGACTAAGCAACCTATGTTGGATTTACTAGACTTTGATAAGGTATTTCAGGTAGATTATGATGCAAGTGGAAATGAAATTGGAGCAATATTAAGCAGAAGACCAGTAGCTTATTTCAGTGAGAAATTGAATGATGCTAGGAGAAGATATTCAGTGTATGACCAGGAGTTTTATGCCATGATTCAAGCCTTGAAGAAGTGGAGACATTACTTGTTTCCTAAGGATTTTTTGTTGTATACAAGTCATCAAGCATTGCAATATTTGAACAGTCAAGGTAAGTTGAATCAAAGACACATGAGATGGGTAGAATTTTTGCAGAGTTATACTTTTGTTTTGAAGCATAGGAGTGGAAAGTCAAATAGAGTTGTTGATGCCTTGAGTAGGAGAAGTAATTTACTAACAAAGCTGAGAGTGGAGATATTAGGATTTGATGAATTGAAGAATTTGTATGAGGAAGACCCAAATTTTGCTAAACCATGGAGAGCTTGTACAAAACCAGTCTTGGAGGATAGGAGTTAGTGGTTGGATTATTTCATTCAGGAGGATATGTTGTTCAGAGGAAATTAGTTGTGCATACCCCGGGGTTCAATGAAGGATAACTTGGTGAGAGAAAATCATAGTGGAGGATTGGCAGGACACTTTGGAATTGATAAGACAGTAGCATTGGTAAGTGAGAATTAATTTTGGCCATAGATTCATAAGGATGTTAGGAAATTTGTACAGAGTTGTAGAGTTTTTCAAGTCGCTAAGGGGAGTAGTCAGAATGTTCCAGATTGTATAAGCCTTTGATAGTTTTGGAGAGACCTTGGGAGGATATTAGCATGGATTTCATACTTGGTTTGCCGAAGAGACGGAGAGGTAATGATTCTATATTTGTGGTGGTGGATAGATTTTCTAAAATGGAAAATTTCATACCTTGTAAGAAGACAATAGATGCAGTACATGTCACAAACTTTTTTTTCAAGGAAGTGGTTAGATTGCATGGATTACCTAGGAGCATTGTTTTAGACAGAGCTACGAAGTTTGTTGGTTACTTTTGGAGGACACTTTGGAAGAAGTTAAAGATAGATTTGAAGTTTAGTTCTACTTTTCACCCACAAACTAATGGACAAATAGAGGTAGTAAATAGTTTTTTGGGGAATTTGTTGATATGTTTGGTTGGAGAGAAGACTGAAAGTTGGGATTTAGTCCTTGCACAAGCAGAGTTTTCTTACAACAATTCAGTGAACAGGAGTACCGGAAAGACATATTTTGAGATTGTTACTGGAGTTCATCCTAGAGGTATATCATAGTTGAGAGACATCAGTAAGGAAGATAAAAGGAGTGCAGAAGTAGAGGAATTTGTAGAACATATGAAGAAATTCCATACTCAAGTGAAGAAGCAATTGGAAGATATGAACCAGAAGTATAAGGAGCAAGCAAATGAAAAGAGGAGACATAAGGAGTTCAAAGTTGGAGATGAAGTGATGGTGTATTTGAGAAAGGAAATATTTCTAGTTGGAACATACAATAATCTCAAGATGAGGAAATTTTGACCCTGTAATATTTTGAAGAAATTTGATTCAAGAAGTGCATATGAAGTAGAGTTACCGAATGACATGGGTATATCACCTATATTCAACATTGCAGATCTACATCAGTACCATGAAGCAAAATTTAGTGAAGGCAGTAAAGCAGAATTGGAGAAACAGTTTCCTAAACAACAATCAAATGAGATAGAAGAGATTTTTTATATCAGAGATGGGAGAAAAACTTGTGGAAGATAGTACAAAGAATATTTTGTGAAGTGGATAAGAAAACCAGTGGAGGATTCTTCTTGGATTTCTCAGGCTGAGGTAGACCATATTGGTTTTCCTTTAGCCCCAGCAAAGTGAGGGACTCACTTTTCAATCAACCTCGGATGTTTGATGTAGGAGATTCCTTGGTTCTTGGCAATCTTGCATCAACCAAAAATATTTTCTTTCAGTTTTTTTTGTTCTTGTTCAGTTCTTATTCAGTTCAAGTTGGAAGATTCGTCACATTTTCTCACCAGACCTTGTGGATCTATGTTTACATCGTGGACATGTTCATTTTCCTTATTCCAAGATTTGAGCGCGATTGGATCTTTTTTCAGCAAGTTATCACTTCCAGATTTAATGGCAATTTCTTGAACCGGCACTAGAATAATTTTCTAAACTAACGGCTAGTTTGATCACTTGTGGATCTTTCCCGTAAATTGTGGGTCTTCATAGTGTGATTTGAATTGTTCTTTGGAGTGTTCCCAACCTTAATTATAGGTCCACACTTCATCCTATGCATTCACGAGGAGTAATTCAAATTTGAGGTCGACCCATTCATGCGTATGTTACATTTTCTTTCATTGGAGATTGTAATAATCTTTGGCTGACACAGATGATTCTAGATCTCAAGATGTGATATAATCATTGTAATAGATCATTAGAAAGGGGATTAGAGGAATATTAGATTTGAGATGTTATTTGTTTGCTCGCATTAAGGAGCATATAGGAATGTTGTATGTCGAACATGATGTTATGTCAGGCCTATGATCCCAATCTGTAAACCCAAATGTTGTCAATTGTTTGTAACTGAGATTTCTATTAATGAGAATGTTTGAATATGTATTTGCCTCCATATTGCATGTTGCTTCTATTGTGTTACTTTTGTTGCATGGTCTGGATTTTTCTCTTTAAGGACTCTCCTATCGTGGCTGCACCAACAGTGCCTATAGTCCTACATGTATATCAATTTTAAGCTATGGTGGGACACATCACCTCTCCTCACACTCTCACTTTTGTTGAGAATGATGACTCATCCATTCGACAACCGCATAATGCAGCTTTACACATTGAAGTCCTTGTTCATAATGTCAAGATCAAGTGAGTTCTAATAGATGGAAGAGCAGGTCTTAATATTTGTACTCAAGAATTGATCACAAAATTAGGGTTCTCTAAAAATGCAATTGATCTAGGGAAAAATAATACCATAAAGGCATATGATGAATAATAAAACTTGTCTAAAGCATTAGTTACTTTACCAATCATGCCAAGTCCTTGATCTCCCTCTGACCTATAACATCCTCCTTAGAAGACCTTGGATTCATGCAATGCAAGCAGTACCTTCTGCATACCATTAGTGCATTAAATTCCCACACAATGGTGTCAAAATCATAATACAAGGGGATCCTAACCCTTTCATGTATTGTCATAATCTAAGTCCTAAAACTAAAATCACAATCCCAAGCAATCATGAGGCATTTCCTTCTCAACCACATGTTGATCCTGAGTCCTTAAAAGCATCCACCTCAAAATCCAATGAAGTTGAGATTAAAATACAAATAAAAGAACAAGGAGTAGGAGAATACACCTTGAATCATGCTCTTTTGCATTGGAAAGTCACCTTTATCTCCCCATACCTATGGAAAACCACAAATGACTAAGACCACATCAAATGCAGATATTACAATGATTTGTAAATCAGCTACTTTCAAAAAATGGGGAGCCCTTTATAATAAAATAGAAGAAGTTGATCTCCTGAAATGGCTATACAAAGATGAAGATATAGAAAAAGAACAAACTAAAAAACTAGAGATAAAGTTACCTATTGAGCAGTACGGCAAAGGATTTGATTATGAAACAAATGGGATATGATGGTAAAATTCCTCTAAGCTTACAGAAGAAGGATATCTTGGAACCAATACAACCTACTCGTACACAAAAAGTCCCTAGTTTAGGATATGATGCGCAAAAAGATAAGACCTTGAGTACCGCGTGTACTTCAAGTAAGGAAGTAGAGCCCTCTAATTCTACATAGAAAAACAAGGAAAGTGTCATCGATGACTTCGTTGACATTTATGACTATGATAGTGTCCCTACCCCTAAACCTGATCATAACATTTATACCCTTAAATCCATTCAAAATCTTGACTCAAATCATGACCCTTTACCCCTAGTTCACCCCAAACTCATTGATTTAGATCATAAGGGACAACCACAACTAGATGTATTTCAAAATGATGATTCAATCATAAAAAAATTGTGAGCACGAGAAGAAACACCTCTTGGGGATCATAAAGCAAGTTTCACCATAGAACTCAACAGTGTGGTTGACTTTGGGGAAGGTGCCAAGCCTTTCAGTTGTAAAATTATTGAAAATATAAATAGGTCTTCTAGTGAAAATTATTATGTGATGCTATTAGACCTAAAAATAGTAAAAATAAAGGATGTATCCAAGGGAAAAAACCTCTTTGAGGCTCCTGAGGATGGAAGGCTTGACACACTTCCCCTAGCATTATATCATGAAAAATCATCTATGTTGGTGGAGAATACAGTACTAGCAAATAAGGGAATAGAAGAAAAACCAAGGATAATTCATCTAGTAGAATCATTAATTCCTGAAGAGAGAATAGAGCATATACAGTTTTACAAGGAAATACAATTCAAATTTTTGTGGTCCTATGCAGACATGTCGGGACTTGATGTAGATTTAGTAATGCATCACTTGTCTTTGCCACTAAGGGAAAAACCTGTTAAGCAAAAGTTGAGAAAAATGCATCCGCATGTCACTCTATTAGTAAAAGTTGAATTACAAAAGTTACTAGATGTGGGATTTATAAGACCTATTGACTATGCTGATTGGATTTCAAATTTAGTACCAGTTTCAAAACCTGATGGGGGCATCCGAGATTGCACAATTTCCAAAGATTTAAACAAAGCTTGTCCTAAGGATGACTTCACACTTCCAAACATTGAGTTGATAGTTGATTTGACAATAGGGCATGAAATTTTATCTCTCATGGATGGTTTCTTGAGCTAAAATCAGATTAAAATTTCTCTCGAAGATCAAAATTAAGACAACATTCACTTATCCTTGGGGAACCTTCTGTTAGAATGTCATGCCCTTCGGGTTGAAGAATGTTAGAGCTACCTACCAGCGTGCATTGACCACTATCTTTCATGACATGATGCATACCTATTTGGAAGACTATGTAGATGATTTTTTTCAGAAAATCCTACACCAAAGCTGGAGATCTAGAGATCATGGACAAAATCTTCACAAGATTAGAAAAATACAAGGTCTGATTGAATCCAAAGAAATGTGCCTTCAGGGTAACCTCTAGGAAACTCCTTGGATACATTGTCTTATCTAAAGAAATTGAAGCTTATCATGCCAAAGTAAAGGCTATACTTGAAATGCCTCCACCTAAGAATATCATTCAACTACGATAATTACAAGGAAAACTTCAGTCTATCCTCCCTTTTATAACACAACTTGTAGATAAATGTCAACCATTTCAGCATTCATTACGTAATAATGTTCCATTCAGATGGGATGACAAGTGTGAAAAAGCTTTCAGAAAATCAAAGAGTGTCTGATAACACCACCGGTATTATTACCCCTTATAGATGACAAGCCTTTACTCCTTTATGTATCCACAACTACCACAGCACTGGGGGCACTTTTGGCACAACATGACTCTAAAGGAAAGTAATGTACAATCTATTACATCAGTCATACTCTAGTGGGATATGAGCTCAATTATAGTACTATTGAAAGAGCATTCCTTGCCGTAGTTTTTTCCTCACAGAAGCTATGACATTACATGCTTACACACCATACAAATATCATCACAAAAATTGATCCTCTTAAGTACCTCTTGAACAAAGCAGCACTCACATGACGATTAGCTAAATGGATGATGATTCTTAGCGAGTTTGATATTGAGTACATAGAAAGAAAAGCAATCAAAGGACAAGCTATAGTAGATCAACTCATCGATGCTCCTATGATATATAATCATCCTCTTATTATAGAGTTCCTTGATGAATCAATCTTCAACATGGAATCTAAACATCTTTGGAGTTTATATTTTGATGGATCCTTCACACAAGGTGGCTCTGGCACTGGCATTTTCTTTGTCACACCGCAAGGGGATTGTATACCTAAATCTTATAAGATATAGTTCCCATGTACCAACAATATTGTAGAATATGAGGCATTACTTTCTAGGCTCGGTATGGTTGTGCAATGGAAAATCCTAGAGTTGTGTGTCCTTGGTGACTCTCAGTGAGTGATCCTCCAAGTTAATGATGACTATAAAACAAAAGATGAAAAATTGATGCCTTTCAAAAGAATGGTGGATGATTTCAAGGCCTATTTCACATCAATTTCCTTTGAGAAAATTCCTCGAGATAGCAATAGAGATGTTGATCCAATAGCAACAATTGGTTCACTTGTGGAAATGCCAAAAAATGTCGCCTATTGTGAGTTCTTGGTAGAGCCTCTTTTGGAACTTGCTTACAATATGCCACAATCTAAAATGATTTGTCTTATTGTTAGTCCTAATTCTCAATGGTATGGGGATATTTATACCTATCTCTAGGATAATACCTTTCCATCAGACCTATCCAATAAATCTTGTAAAACCTTTATCCGCCAAACCTCTCATTACATAATCCTAGTTGATACCCTTTACCAACAAGGTCTCGATAGTACTTTTGATCTAGGAGGATCCAGAAACATCAAAAATTTCACAATCTCAAAATATGACAAAACTAGCTTCATTGCATAAAGCTCGTCGACATGGTCCTAATGCAACTTGAACAGGCTCAAAAGGAGTCTATATGCAGAAGTTATACGCAGTCAAAATTCAATCAAACTAGTACATAAAGCTGTCAAGAAGGTGAAAAATGATCATCTTAGAATTTGTTGAAAATGGTGTCCAATCGAAGATTTCATCGAGACGTTTCCATTAGCATTCGTTTCGTCAAAAACGGAGCTTGTACGAGAGAGATATGGCTAGTCAAAGTTCTTAGTTGACTTAGTTGACCAAATGGTACAAGTGATGGTGTCAACATGATGTCAACAAGCTAACAAGGTAGATAGTACCATACAGACAGTGAGATGGACCAATCAATGCTCAACATGTGGTAGTTGTACATCCAGTCTATAGGTTCGATCAGCCTTCTCTGACAGTGTGGTGATGACTATGTTTGTTTAGCGAATGATATCGTGCCACATGGCACCTTCTTAGTGTGCCACATGGCACCCTCCTTCGTCCGCGTTGGCCATTGAAATGTTGGATTTTCTAATAAAAGAATGGTGGGGGTCGAACCCCCACCCTACACCTTATAATCACCGCTTCCTACCGTTGCGTCGAACTGAGCACCTTTAATTGTGTAGGAGGATCAATTTGTTTTGTCTTATTAGAGATACAGTTTGGTGGAAAAAGAACGTGGTTGGTGAGGGTCGAACCACCAACCCACCAGCCACCAAAATTATTAACCACTATTAGACCAATGAACCATTTAAGAGTATATGGTGGGTTGTTTTTATTTAAAGAATGTTTCAGGCTGAATTATTAGCAAAGGCCATATGTGGTTTAAAAACTACCCTAACCACTTAAACCAAAAGACAAAAGGAGGTTGTAAACGAATGGTATTTTTGGTTGAGGGGGGTTAATTTATTAAGGCATTATTTTATGTATAAAAGGAGGGGTGAGAGTGTAAGGGAGATATAGAGAGTTTTTATGCTTTTGTGAAGGGAGGTGGAAATTTTGGAGGAAAATAATTACAAGGTGATATTATACACCAAAAATTGTAATAGTGAGAGAGATTGTGAGGCATTTTGTGCAGGATTTTGAAGCTTGGATGATGTAAAAAGGCATGTTAAAGCTTGGCGTCATTAATAAAGCAGTCCAACATTGAGAATCGGGCCCGAAGACATAGCTCAAATTGAGTGAACTTCGTTATCAACCTGTGTCTAATCCTTCTATCTCTTGTCTTACATTCTCTCTAATTCTTTTTCAGTATTTTCAATTTGGTATTTAAGTTCTAATTACAACATTATAGTAATTAGTTAACTTTCTTAAGTTTTGAAAAGGTTAATGAACCTAGTTGGTAATTTCAATGGTAAAACAACATAGTCATGCAATTCTATTGGATTGGGAAAATGTTGTAATTAGGATTAATTTACAACTGAGTTTGTAAACTGCTAATTACAAATCAAGTTGGTATCAGAGCTAGGTTTTTAGGAAAATGTAAAAGTGAATGTTAACCAGGTTGAAACTGAAACAAGGAGAAGGTGCATTGGAAGAATTCAATACAGAGATTGAAAAACAAAAGACCTTTCCACCAAAGATGTCAGATATTGTAACTAATCATGACACTCCAAAGCTCAATCCAAAAAATTTTCAACATGATTTTCTCAAGATGAATTCAATGGTGGAAGTTCTTTTCTGAGAGAGGCAAGAACGAAAGAAGAAAAAGGAAGGTAAGGCTAGGAAGGAGGAAGTTGAATCCTCATTCAAAGAAGAAAAAGGTAAAGGAGTAGGAGGTGGTGGTGACCCTCCTGAACCTCCATCCCCGTCCTCTTCATCTTCTTCATCCTCTTCTTCTTCTTCATCTAACTCTTCTAAAAAGAAACAACTTGTGCAAACTAATACACCTTTTTTTAAAACTAGATGTCAAATTTGATTTGCCAGTCTATAATGGAGAACTAGATGCAGATAAACTAGATAATTGGATTAAGAAAATTGAATTTTATTGTAGAGTTCAGAAGTTTACTAAGGATTCTCAAAAAATCCAATTAGCTACTCTTTGCCTAGGAGGTGCAGCTTTAATTTGGTGGGAGAGTAGAACACAGGAGGATCTAAGTCATTATGGAAAAATTATTTCTTCTTGGTTTGAGTTTATAGCTACACTTAAGAAATAGTTTTATCCATTAGGGAATATGCAAAAGGCAATAATGAACTGGAAATCATTAAGACAAGAGAAAGAACAAAGTGTGCAAGAATATACACAGGAGTTTAGGAAGAGGGCTTTAATTTTGGGCATTCCATTGTACACACAAGAAACTTTGTTAAAGTACATAGGTGGATTACTTGAGAGTTTGAAACATGCCATACTTATGTTTAATTCAACTAACATTGATGAAGTTAGTGTGCAAGTTATCCATTTGGAAACAAGCTCAAGGAATAGCCATGACAATCTGTTGATGGAATCTAGTAAGCAGAAAGGAAGTAAGAAAGGGAAAGAGAAATCATAGCAAACAGCTACTACAAAGAAAGAGGATGGAAAGCCTTATTTCTCGCACTATAAAAAGGAAGGGCATGAAGACGCAAAGTGTTGGAAATTGCATCCTAATTAGAAGCCAAAGTGTTTCAAGGATCGAAAGGGTAAGTAGAAGTCTGCAACCATTATGCAGGATCTTGGATCAGGTTCTAATGATGAAACCAGGATCTTAGTTGTGGATATCAAAGGTAATACTCCTATTGTTAGTACTTGTGTTTCTTCTCTAAGCTGTAATGAAGTACCTATTGAAAGTAAAAGGAATGACCTATTTTATTTAAGGGTTATCGCTAAACAAACTAACATTGATACATTATAGATAGTGGGTCACAAGTTAATCTTATCTCAAAAAAATTTGTTAAGCAATTGGGATTAAAAACAACTCCTCATCCTAGACCCTATCCATTGGGTTTGGTGCATGATAATGCTCGGCTACATGTGTCAAAGCAATGTAAACTCTAATTTGCAATCACATCCAAGTTTGTTGATGAGGTAGAGTTAGATGTTATTTCGCTTGACATTTGTGGGATGGTTCTAGGTGGTCCTTATTTGTATGACAAAAAAGTCATTTTCTACAGGGAACATAATAGGTATCATTTGTTTAAAGATGAAATTGAATTCAGTGTTAAATCTCATCACATGAAGAATGACAAATATGTTGTAAACATAGGGCATTTGAAGATGATTGTAAATGCAACCAATGTTTTAACCCTTATGTTTGTAACAACTAGTGATACTAAGCATGAAGATTCAGATCATGATAAGGTGTCACAGACAACATAGTGTGAGGATCAATTGCAAGCAGAGTCAGGCCTTCAACCAAAGGTGGTAAAAGAGGGTTTGAATGTTTCATTTTCTAATAATGTTCCTATTCAGGAGATTCAAAATGTTGATACTATTTCCTTCACATCAGTGTATTCAATACTGTTGCTTGTTGTTCTGGTAGTTATTTCTATGTGGATGATAAATGTGATAGTGAATATTGATGAACATGCAGTTGATTGTATTAGCAAAACTATCTCATATTTCTTCATGTTTATGACGGGTCATATGTTCAAAATTTCAGCAAGAAGGATAGATGATACTGGGAAAGTGGGGCGACATTGCCCTAGCTCAAATTATAATGTATAAAATAGACCTTTTGGAGGTCCAAAAGCTTCTCAATGGGGAGGAATGATCCAGGAGGATCCAGAAACCTCAAAAATTACATAGTCTTAAAATCTAAGAAAACCAACTTCATTGCATAAAGCTCGTCGACACGGTCCTGACACAACTTGAACGGGCTCAAAAGGAGTTTGTATGCAAAAGTTATGCACAATCAAAGTTTGGTCAAACTAGTACCTAAAGCTGTCAAGAAGGTGAAAATTTATCATCTCATAATGTATCAAAAACGGTGTCCAATCAAAGAGTTCATTGAGACGTTTCCAACATCATTCATTTCATCGAAAATGGAGCTCGTATGTGCGAGATATGGCCAGTCAAAGTTATCATTTGACCAGATGGTACAGGTGATGATGTCAGCAAGTTGACTAAGCAAACAGTACCATACGAACAGTGAGATGGACCAATCAATGCTTGACACATGGTAGTCGTACATCTAGTCTGCAGGTCCAATCAACCTTCTCTGATAGTGTGGTGATGACTATGTTTGTTCAATGAATGATATCGTGCCACGTGGCACCCTCCTTCATTTGTGTGGGTCGTTGAAACATTGGATTTTCTAATAAAATAATAGTGGGGGTTGAACCCCCACCCTGCACCTTATAACCACTGCTTCCTATCGTTGCGTCGGACTGAGCGCCTTCAATTGTGTAGGAGGACCGGTTTGTTTTGTCTTATTAGAGATTTAGTTTGGTGGAAAAAGAATGTGGTCAGCGGTGGTTGAACCGCCGACCCACTAGCCACCAAAATTATTAACCACCATTAGGCCACTGAACTATTTAATAGTATATGGTGGGTTGTTTTTATTTAAAGAATGTTTCAAGCTGAATTATTAGCAAAGGCCATATGTGGTTTAAAAACCACCCTATCCACTTAAACCAAAAGACAAAAGGAGGTTGTAAGCAAATGGTATTTTTGGTTGAGGGGGGTTAATTTATTAAGGAATTATTTTATGTATAAAAGGAGGGGTGAGAGTGTAAGGGAGATATAGAGAGTTTTTATGCTTTTGTGAAAGGAGGTGGAAATTTTGGAGAAGAATTACAAGGTGATATTATACACCAAAAATTGTAATAGTGAGAGAGATTGTGAGGAATTTTGTGTAGGATTTTGAAGCTTGGATGATGTAAAAAGGCATGTTAAAGCTTGGCATCATTAATAAAGTGGTCCAACATTGAGAAGCAAACTCAGAGATGTAGCTCAAATCGAGTGAACTTCGTTATCAACCTGCATCTGATCTGTCTATCTCTTGTCTTACATTCTCTCTAATTCTTTTTTAGTATTTTCAATTTGGTATTTAAGTTCTAATTACTACATTATAGTAATTAGTTAACTTTCTTAAGTTCTAAAAAGGTTAATGAACCTAGTTGGTAATTTCAACGGTAAAACAACATAGTCACGCAATTCTATTGGATCAAGAAAATGTTGTAATTAGGATTAATTTACAAGTGAGTTTGTAAACCGCTAATTATAGATCAACTTTACTCAAATGTCTTGAGCATGATGAGGTCAAAACTACTTTATGAGAAGTACATGAAGGTATATGTGGGGCACATTCTAGCGGTCTTACCTTAGCCAAGAAACTCTTGCATATGGGTTATTATTGGCCTACAATGGAAAAGGATGCTCATTAGTTTGTTAAAAAATGCAAGCAATGTCAAAAACATGCAGATTTGATACATGCCCCTGCATAGGAATTGTAGTCTCTTGCTACACCATGGCCCTTTTATCAGTAGGGACTCGATCTCGTGGGCAAGATCCAATGGTCATAAGTTCATTCTCGTTGCCACACACTATTTCACAAAATGGATTAAAGTTGTTCTCCTCACTCACATCACTTGAAAACAAATAGCCACTTTCATAATGAACTACATCATCTATCATTATGGTGATCTTTTATCCATTATCACAGATAATGGTCATCAATTCAAAAATTAGGATGTCTGTGAACTCTGTGAGAAATTCCATATACAACATCATTTTTCCACACCTTACTATCCCTAAGATAACAGCAGGTTGAGGCCTCTAACAAGACCATTCTCAAAATTCTTAAAAAGATGGTCAATGAAGCCAGTTGAGATTAGTATGATCAACTAAATCCTACCTTGCGGCCTTACCACATGAGTTTTCACACTCCCACAAGCACTAGCCCCTAGGCCCTTTTCTATGGATCTGAAGCCATCTTTCCCATCGAGGTTGAGCTGCCCTCTTTACGTGTCTTTGTGCACAATCAAATCAGTGATGAAGAATACCGAGTTTCCCATTTGCAAGAATTAGAATTATTGGATGAACAAAGACAAATTGCTTTCAATCATCTTAGCACATACCAACAGCGAATGTTTCAAAGTTATAACCAGAAAGTGAAACCACGAACATTCAAGATTAGGGATCTTGTCCTTTGTGAAAATCCTCGCAATCAACAAGACAAAGAGAAGAAGTGTAAATTTGAGCCTAACTAGTTAGTTCCATAGGTTATCACTACTGTGTATGGATCTGGGGCATACCAGTTATCTACTCCGAAAGGTGAATTGCTCAGTGATCCCATCAATAGTATGCACATTCGCGGGTTTTATAACTGAGTACTTTAGAGGGTACACTCTTTAAAAGTCCTAAAAAAGGAAAAAAATCTTGAAAAAATATTAAAAATACAAAAAAGTCTTGAAAAAATACAAAAAAATCTTGAAAAAATACAAAAAGGAAAAAATTCCTAAAAAGTATAAAAATTGGGAAGAAGTCCTAAAAAATACAAAAAAATGGAAAAATCCCTAAAAAATACAAAAGAAAAAGAAAAAAAATGAAAAAAGTAAAGGGAAATCAATTCGTTCAATGGTGAAAACCACTTCGGTGGCGCCTTGAGCAAGTACCAAGGTGAAAACAGAGAAATCAATGCCATGTGTAGAGGCTTTGCTCCTCTTTCCTTTGGAGCTCTACTTGATCTTTTCATCCCATTTTCGTTCACCCTCCAATTCATAATAGCCTTTTCACACTCACCATGGCTTATATATTCTTCAACATTCCCCTTGCTTGCTCGCTTCGTCATGCGTACTAGGTTGGTCCTATCCCTCACTAGGGCATTTCCTCAATCTTATTGTGGGCTAGGATACTGAACATCTCACAGTCAAAGAAACTATCCTCTTTTCCTATCTGCTCGCTTGTGATTCATCTCTTTCCATTGTAATATTCAGAAAATCCAAAAAAAAATCAAATATTCCTAAGAATCCAAAAAAATCAAATATTCCAAAAATCCTAAAAAATCAAATATTCCTAAAAATCCAATCAAATATTCCAAAAATATAAAATAAATAAAATATTTTGAAAATCCAAAAAATCAAATATTCTGAAAAATCAAAAAAAATATATATATATTCTCGAAATTCAAAAAATTCAAAAAAAATAGATAAACTTCAAAAAATTCCAAAAATAGTGACGCTTTCAGATCGCCACAGAGATTTGAACTTCAACAAAATCAAAACACACCACAATTGACAATCAATCGGACATTACAACATACCTACCTAATCCATCTTTCATATCCAACCAAATGCATAAACTATGACAGGGATCAGTTCCACATTGAAACATGATGTTTGTTTGTCAATCTTTGATTGATTTATGATTTTATCTTTGGTTGCATATCTTTTAGCTTCTCAAGGATGTCTTGGACTAGAGAGGCAAGGATGGGGCATGTTCACTTGTTTGTTGTTTGTGGATTGTTTCTTATTCACAAGATGAATCGTCTTAAGACATGGTTATCTAAGACCATCGAGGACCTATCAGTCTCGTATGGATAAGATAATTCCTTGTTTGATAAGTTTCTTCCATGCAATAAGTATTCAAATCATCTCAAGTCCTTCTACCTAGATGTTTATACTTCATTTCTAAATCAAAACACAAACAGTATTCAGATCGTCTAGATGTTCATGTTATCTAGATGCCTATACTAATTTGCGACATAATAAGCTCAATGATGATATAAGCACTTAAAAAGAAAAAGAATTCTCATCACCTTGAATTATTCCTTTCATCAATGATTTCTTTCATTGTCTTTCCCCCTCATTTTCTCTTCATTATTTTGTTAATCCTCCTTGTTGCAGAGAAATCAATGAATTGCTTTATCCAACTGATGTATGTCTCTAGAATCAAATCCCAAATCAATAAAATTGCTTCTCAAAATCTCATAACTAATGCAAAGCATCAACATAATTCAAAAACTTCAAGGGTACTTCTGACCGTAATCACAAACTGAGAAGGCCCACTCAAACAATCACCAAAA
>VDFB02287009.1:38927-185674 GCA_007258455.2 Sequoia sempervirens
TTTACCTTCACCTTCATGTAAAACCCTAGTGTTCATCTTACACCTTGGATGGGATCTATTTGGCCGTTACTTTTTGGGAATTCTTTAAAACAACTTAAGCCCCATCGCTTCGTCTAGGCTAGGACCCCTTTTGTTTTATCATTTTATTTCCTTCACCTGACTTTATTTTTCCTAAGTCTTTTGTTGGTCCTGTGTTCCCTTGTTAAAACAACTTATGTCATTGTTTGTCGTCGACCTAGTGATTTCCCCTTATTCCTTTAGGGGAGAGGGCCTAGTAGTTGTGCAGACTAAATTTCTCAACATGTAGCAATTGATTGGAATATCGTAGAACCTTCATTTTTTTTTTGAAATGTAGACTAGTCTCTTATTTATCTATAACTAAGGTTTGGAGGTGCGACTCATCATGAAACTCGCCACATTGGCAAATCTTTTGAGAAGTGTCTAAAATTTTACTTTTTAAAGGTTCAACCAAAACTTAGTCATGGAACCCCCAATAGTTGAAGCAAAAAAATATCATTTGTTGCTTGTAGAATATGATATTTTAATTTAAATTAAAATTAATATACAACCTAAGTGGACCAAATACTTATTGATAACCACAAATATTTGATATCTTTACCTTTTATATTCAACACATATGGACTAATAGTTGAACACAAAAAATCTATTTGTTGTTATAAAAAAAACACATAATTATTTAAAATACAACTTATATTGAACAAAAATGGACCAATAGTTTAACACTAATTTTTTTTGAAAATCCTTCACATTTAATGGGAAAATACATGTTATTTATTGTGCTCACCTTTTATATTTGTGATAGGACAAAATATTAATATAAAATTATCCAATGCTTGTACATTGCTACCCCAATTGTTGTACACATAAGAACAATATTTTTTCACTATGATAACAATACTTGTTTAAATGAGTGTCTTATTTTATTAAATGGCATTTTATTTTTTAAATGATATACTTATAGTGGAGAGTTGTGATATTTTATTTGAAACAAAAAATACTTATTTCACTTCTTCATGAATGTATTTATGTTTTTTTCATATAACATTTAGAGGTTCTCATGTGTTCAAGTATGGGTCCATTTTTTTATCAACATTTGGTTTTTTCTTTATTTACATTTGGACTATTTATTTACAATATATAGAATAAATATGTGGTAAGACTAGGTATTATCATCATGATTGAGTGCACAACTATTGGACCCCACATGACTATTGGGCCCTCTCCCCTAATAAATGTTTTTATTCTGCAGAGGGACAAGTTTGCATGGCTATAGATCAATCATTGTGTGATCTTAGCCGTTCCCCGCCATCCCATGATGACCCCACCACACTGTCTTTGTTGATCAAGATATCACGGGTGAGTGCCACATGTCTCATCTAGTGAATTCGAAGGAATGATAAATACTTTGATGCATCTTTAATACATTATGCCGCGGGTTACTAAAGTAGTTATAAGATGCACATGTTTTAAATCAATGAAGATGTTATAATATTAGTAGAAAGGTGCTCAATGGTTAATAACAAGGCTGGTGATTGTGTTGAACAAACAGGATTTTCAATGGTTGAGATCCACGATTTCCCACCATCTCATGATCAAAAGTTGTGAGTTCTTTATTGATTGCGATATCACAGGCGGGCACCATGTGGATCTCCTTGGCAACGAGTAGTATGGTGGGGAAATGGCTACCTAGCCTACAAAAAGGCATGGGCATCCGCATGGCTTATGCCTGCTGTACTTTCGTTAAGGAGAGAGATAGAGGGAGTGAGTGAGTGATCCATTTAAATATTATTCTTTTATTCTTCCTTAGTTAAATATTTAGTTACCCATTTACCATTAGTAGAAATGACCCAATAATTTAATAGAATGGATGATAAAATCATCCAACAAATGTCTCATTCACCAACAAAGCTCACTTGTGTGCTGCATAAATGACTCCAACCATATTTGATGCAAATTTAAATTTTAGCCATAGATCCTTCAGTTAGATCAAATCATCGAATGGTTGTCTTCAAAACAAGCTGAAACAATCACCAACGTGGCAATAAGGGTCCCACCATACCATACATTGCCAAGGAAGTTCATGTGGCGATCACCCGCGATATCGCAATCAGTAAAGATATTGCAATTTTGGATCACGCGATGGCATGAAACTATAGATCTTGAGCATTCGTGATCTTGTTCCTTCAACATAGTCACCAGCCTTATTATTAACCGTCGAGTAGATTTTTCATCAAGATTATAACATATCTGCTAATTTAAAACATGTGCACCTCAAGAATACTTTAGTAACCCACATTTTAATGTATTAAGTCCAGATTAATTTACCTCAATATTTCCTTCATTCCTTCGGCTTCATCAAATGAGACACATGGCGCTCGCCTGTGATATCGCGATCAGTAAAAACCTTGCAACTTTCGATCACGCGATGGTGGTCAACCGTTAAGATCTGATGACAATTGATTGATGGTCAACCAAACTTATCACCTTCGGCCTCACCATATAGGACATGTGGTGCCCGCTCGTGATATTGTGATCAACCAAAGCAGTGTGGTGGGGTCATCGCGGGATGGCGGGCAGTGGCTAAGATCAAATGATAGTTGATCAACGGTCGCATGAACTTCATCCTTCTGCAAAACAAAAAATTTATTAAAAGGACAAGGGGACATCACTAGGTGGATGGTAAACAATGACATAAGCTGTTTTTAAATGATGAAACACAAGGCCAACCAAGACTTAGGAAATAAAACCTTGTAGAGGAAATAAAATATTAAAACAAAGGGACTCAGCCGAGACGGAACGATAGGACATAAGTCATTTTAAAACCCCTTAAAAAGTAACATCGAAATAGATCCCAACCAAGGCATAAAATAAACACAAGGGTTTTATATGAAAATAAATCTAAAACCACCAACCCAAGGAAAATTCTGACACCATGAAAGACTAGTAACACCAGGTAGGGTAGGAATGGAACATAAGAGACAAAATATAAAGAGTTCCATGGAGGAGAGATAGAGGGAGGGGTGAGAGAGAGACTTGAGAGAGGAGAGGGTATGAGGGAGAGTCTTGAGAGAGAGAGATGGAGGGGAGAGAGATAGAGGGTAGAGGGCTAAGGGTAGAGAGGGAGAGACTTAGGGAGAGAGAGAGAGAGAGAGAGAGAGAGAGAGAGAGAGAGAGCTGGGAGAGATAGAGGGTAGAGGGTTTAAGGTTTAGAGTTTAAGGGTTAAGGGTTTAAGGTTTAGGGTTAAGGCAGAGGGAGAGAGATAGAGAGAGTGAGTGAGAGAGAGAGACACGAGAGGGAGAGGGGTATGAGGATAGACTTACAGAGAGGCAGAGGGTATGGGTTTGGGGTTGGGGTTTAAGGGTTAAGGGTTAAGGGTTAAGGGTTATGGGTAGAGGGAGAGAGAAATAGAGGATTAGAGTGAGAGAGGGAGGAGTGGGAGAGATAGAGGAGGGAGGGTTAAGGAGTAGAGGTAGATGGTTTAAGGGTTTAGGGTTAAGGGTGGAGGAGAGATAGAGGGAGTGAGTGAGAGAAAAGACTGAGAGGAGAAGGGGTAGGAGGAGAGACTTGAGATAGAGAGTGAGTGAGTGAGAGAGACCTAAGAGAGGGAGAGGGGGTAGGATGAAGAGACTTGAGAGAGAGAGAGGGAGGGAGTGGAATAGAGATAAAGGGAGGGGGGTTAAGGGTAGAGGGTAGATGGTTTAAGGGTTTAAGGTTTAAGGGTTAAGGGTTTAGGGTTTAGGGTTTTGGGTTAAGGGTAGAGGGAAGTGTATATTTTTTTTTACAATGTAACTAGGTTGATCTTCTAATCTACCTATGGAATTTCCAATCCCAATCAAGGGAAACTTGAAGGAGCTAGACCAATTGACAAGGACTTTAAAAAAGCCTCCTACACTTTGGGCTCTGCAAGACCTAGGAGGGTGATCCCTTAATGTGTTTACAACCTCTGCACCAATATCATAAACAACATTAACAATAACAGATAGTCTCATTTAATAGCTCAACATAATAGGATAATATCGAATAGAATTGGATATTCATCAACATTATCAGCTATTTGGAGCATGAGATAACTACAACACAATCCCAAGATAAAATAGGTCATTGATTTGAAATTTTTTGCAAGCTCTCGGTAAAGACGAACAAATACTGAATCATACAACTTAGATTAGTGTCATATATCCATTGTGGGAGTCAAATTCATAAGTATTCAAGGGTTTATGATAGATTAACACATAACATATACGATCCTTGATAACATTGCATTGCAATCTCATCAATATGTATTCTAACCCAATACTAATTATCAAATTCTTATACAGAACATATCCGCCTATAATCCCATTTAAGCATTTTAATTAATTTCCCTTGTTAACAAATGATAGGAAGAAGGGATTGGTTTTGATGTGAGGAAACACCCTAGGGGAGGGATTAGTGTATAATTGTTCCAACATAGCCTGATGGAACACTGGATCTTTGCTCATGCTTGGGAAACCTTTCACCAAAATATTCCATGAATGCACCTTACCCAAATTATGCTTTAGGACCTCCATGCATGCAAACACAAGGATCACCATTTATCATCTTGCAGTAGTGGTACCTAGGATGATGGTACTACCCCTCACTTGGACATTGCTCTCTTCTTATAATTGGATACATCAGTCCTCCTTTTTATTTTGTTAAAAAGATATGAAATGATTTCTAAGCAATGCCTTATTGGGTCAATGAGATCACAAAAAGTCTAGGACTTTTCAAATGAAGGTATATTATTGACACCTATCCCTTTGCTATTCACTTGTTAGGACTTAGTAATGACTATCCAAAGAGAAAATGAGATAGTGGCAACAACCATTTATATTATTTATCTCACTGCAATCGGTTTCATGGCTATAGTCATGTTGTCACCTAGTGTAGATTTATTTTTTCAAATTCATAGATAACATGAAGAAAAACCTATAGCCTTTAATGGTATTTCTCTTATTCATGACTATGCTCTGTTCCCTTGAAGCACCATGATTTATGATGGTTTTTATGCTGAATATCTTCATTATAACACCCCTGTGCAAGTATATGCCTTCACTATTATAGCCTATTGCTGGAATGGATGATCAATGGTATGAAAAGGTAAAAATACAACTGTGCTTTGCTTCCTTCACTACTTGTTGCTGATTGTTGATTGTTGTTCATATGCAATTGTACCATTGTAATGCTTGATGTCCTACATGAACATGCATGGCTGTCTTGTAGCATAACCTCATAGTTTTTGTTCATATACACTTGTACTATGGCCTTGGCTTCCAATATGAGACCTCTCCTGAATCATAATTGCTTAATTTTCATTTGTAACTTTTTGTTTCTTGTATGCAATCATGATCCATGTTGGATCAATCATGATGACAAAAACACCTACATGAAAGGTTATGAGCATAGCAATTGTATCTTGATCACATGTTATGAGGGTTCCATTGCTATCATAAACCTCTTGTAATGTTTTGTTTTCAATAAGCATATTATCTGTGTCAACTAGAGTTGATGTTTCTTGAATGTCTTTTCCTTTTATGCCTTTCCTTAAAACATCATGCATTGAATGTTATCTGGCAACTTGTTCACCTAATGTTTGATTGTGAAGGCCTTGAATAGAGCCTTGTGCAACTTTAGATTTTGTTTTTGTTGTTGTCCTTCATGAGACCATTGTAGCATGCATTGTTAGTTGTCCTTATCAATGACAATGACCTTTACCTATTGCATTCACTTTCACCAGTACACCCATGAATGAATAATATTAATCCCCTTTGCCTCTTGTAGCTCTTGCAAAGGTGTTTTCCTTGTACTTGTATCATGACCTTGATTCAACCAATGCTCTTCTTTTTTTATGTGTAATAAATACATATAGTCTCCTCATTTTATCTTTATTGGACAACCACCTATCATATATGTGGGTGACCTAACAACTCACCTTCCTATGTGATGTGTGATTGTCCAATAGGGTTATGGTGAGAGGGGCTTGAAAACAACTTGAAATGCTTCCTCATTGTTTAAAAGATGCATAATTGAACTTGATGCATCTATGAAGTCACTTCCTTTATAAACAAATCATGGATCTTCTTAAGAAGATTAAAGGACATATCAACACAATATGTTGCATCTTTTGAATCTATCCTTTCCTATCCTGTCTTATGTTCCTTTCCTATCCTATCTTATGTTACTAGTCTTTTATGGTATTGGGAAAATCCCAAGGTTGGGGTTTTGTCTTTGACTGAATCCCTCTATCTCTCTCCCCTCTACCAATAACCCTAAAACCTAAACCCTTAACCCTTAAACTCCAAACCCTTAAACCCTCTACCCTCTACCCTCTCTATCTATCTCTCTCTCTCTCAAGTCTCTCCATCCTACCCCCTCTCCCTCTCTTAGGTCTTTATCTATCTCTCACTCACTCCCTATGTGTCTTCCCTCTACCCTTAAACCCTAAAGCCTAAGAAGCCATAGCAGTAAACCTTAAGCCCTTAACCCAGCTCCAAACCATGACCTCTGCCATGGCAACCTCTACCCTTGTCTCCATCCTCCCTCTTCCTCCTGGTCTCAGGTCTGCCTCCTACCCTTCGCCCTCTCTGCTCCTCCTCTTATCTCCTCCCTCTACCCATGGCCTCTGCCCTCTACCCTCTACCCTCTACCCTCTCTCTCTCTCAAGTCTCCTCCTCCTACCTCTCCTCTCTCGAGGGTCTCTATCTCTCCCTCACTCCTCTCTATATCTCCTCTCCCTCTACCCTTAACCTAAACCTTAAACCCTTAATAACCATGGCTCTAAACCCTTAAACGCAGCATGGCTCCCATTATGTAATATTAGGTGTGTATTAAAACATTATAAAAGTATAAATTTTTGGAGTTCTATTAGGAATTGAATGATAAATGGCGATGAATGGGAAAGATCTAAAGGCACTTTAATATTTTCAACTAAAAAGTTAGAGTTCAGTTAGGATTAGTGTTCATAGGAGTTAGGTTTTAGGATTCAATTAATGTTCAGTTTGGGGTTGGATTGAGGATGAGGTTGGGGTTTAATTAAGGTTATGAATTCAATAAGAGTTCAAATAGGGTCCAAGGTTAAGGTTAGGGTTGGGGTTAAGGTTCAGTGGGATAAGAAATTAGTGTTAGAGTTGAGTTGAGTTCAAGTTCAAAGTTAGGGTCTGGTACAATTAGGACCTCTTTAATTCAATGAAATGTTCAATTAGGGTTAATACTTAATTAAGGTTAGTTTTAAAGTTCAATTAGGGTTTGGGTTAGGGTTGGGATTATGAATCAAGTAGGTTTTGGTTAGGGTTTGATTAGAGTTAGGTTTAGGGTTTAGTTAGAGTTAGGGTTAGGGGTAGAATTCAATTATTCTTAGTGGTCAATTACAATTAGATTTAGTGTTCAATTAGGGTAAGGGTTAGAGTCCAAATAGGGTTAGGGTTTAACTAGGGTTAGGATTAAGAATAGAATAAAGTTTTGTGTTTTAATTATGATATCTAGAATTTAGTATAATTTTAGAAAATGAAATGGTTGGACCTGAAAGAAAAAAAAATAGAAAGTTTATATAGGTCATTTATTTCTTAATTTATTCCTAAATTTCCTGGTAATAGTGTTTAAATTAATTTAAAATGAATATTTAATTTAATTTAATTTAATTGTATTAGATAGACCATTAAAAATAAATAGATAATAAATATTTTTTGGTTTAAAGGAGTTTGAGTTAGTTTAATTTTATTTGTAATGTCAAATATTAAAATTTTTAGATTGAAATACTTAATTTATTTTAAATATTTATAATTAATGTTAATTTATAAACTAATATTAAGACATTAATAAATAGCCTAATAATATGTTATTAGGTTAGGGTTAGTGTTAGTAGTATTAAATTAGAGTTTAGAATTATGGTTCAATTGTGTTAGAAGGGTTTTTAATTAGGGTTGAGTGCTCATTAGGGTTAGGGTTTAAAATATATGATTCAATTGGGGTTAGAGAAGGGTTCAATTAGGGCTATGATTTAGATGGGATTAGGGTTAGGGTTAGAAATAGTGTTTAATTAGTCTTAGAGTTAAAAATAGGGTTCAATTAGGCTTAGGGTTAAAATTATGATTCAATTAGGGTTAGGGTTCAATTAAAGGTAGGATTATATTTCAATTAGGGTTAGGATTCAATTATGGTTAGGGTTTTGGTAAATTATAATTATCTCACATATATGAGTTTGGGGTTAGAGCTAGGATCTTGATTTAATTAAGCTCAGGCTTAAGGTTAAGGTTAGGGTTTAATTAAGCTCAAGGTTAGGGTTAAGGTTAAGGTCAGGGTTTGATTAGGGTTATAATTAGAGTTAAGGTTGTCATGAGAACTATGGTTAGTGTTAAACTAAGGATTATGAATAACATTAGAATTATGGTTAGGGTTAGAATTATAATTAAGATTATAATTAGGGTTAGAATGAGAAGGGTTAGGATTATAATTAATAGATAGACTTAGGGTTGGGATTAACATTAGGGTTAAGGTTAGGTTAGGTTTACCATTTAATTAGAGTTGGAGTTCTAGGATAAAGCTTGGGTTCAATGATAGGGTTAGGGCTGGGGTTAGACTTAAAGTTCAATTAAAAATAGGGTTAGGGTTCAATTAGGTTTTAAAGGTTTAAGGTTAGATTAGGGTTATGATTAGTCTCAATAGTAATTATCCTCTAGCAACTAAACTTAATCATTAAAACTAACATATTTTAATCCAACCCTAACTAAATATATATCTAACCCTAACAATTCTATAACTAAAGAAAGGTAAGTTCCTAAATCTCATCTTTCATGTTGTGATATAAGTAGTAGAATATATATATATATATATATTATTTATTAATATAAAAATGTCCCCTTCTCCCTCTCTCAGGGTGTGCTGCTCACTCACTCCCTCTATCTCTCTCCCCTCCACCCTTAACCATAAACCCTTAAACCATATACCCTCTACCCTTAACCCTCCCTCCATCTATCTCTCTCCCACTCCCTCCCTCTCTCTCTCTCTAGAGTATCTTCAATATCCTACCCTCTCCCTCTCTTGGGTCTCTGCTCACTCACTACCTCTATCTCTCTCTTGTTTAACCCTAGAGCCTTAACCCTTAAACCATCTACCCTCTACCCTTAACCCTCTACGTACTCTCTATCTCTCTCCCACTCCCTCCCTCTCTCTCTCACTGAATCCCTCTATCTCTCTCCCCTCTATCCATATCCCTAAACCATTAACCCTTAAACCCCAAACCCTTAAACCCTCTACCCTCTACCCTCTACCCTCTCTCTCTCTCAAGTCTCTCCCTCCTACCCCCTCTCCCTCTTTTAGTTCTCTCTCTATATCTCTCTCCCCTCTACCCTTAACCCTAAACCTTAAACCCTTAACCCTTAAAATCTAAACCCTTAAACCCTCTACCCTCTATCTCTCTCCCAATACTCCCTCCCTCCCTCTCTCTCTCTCTCCTAAGTCTCTCCACTCTACCCTTATCCCTTTACCCTTAACCCTTAAATCCTTAAATCCTCTACCCTCTATCTCTCTCCCACTCCCTCCCTCTCTCTCTCTCTCAAGAATCTCCCTCCTACCCCCTCTCCCTCTCTCAGGTCTCTCTCTCACTCCCTCTATCTCTCTCCCCTCTGATGGAACTTTATATTTTTCCTCCTTGTGTTCCATTCCTATCCTGATTGGTGTTACTGGTCTTTCATGATGTCAAAAATTTCCTTGGGTTGGTGGTTTTAGCTTTATTTTCATATAAAACCCTTGTTTTTATTTTACGCCTTGGTTGGGATCTATTTCGATGTTACTTTTTGAGGGGTTTTAAAATGAATTATGTCCTATAATTTCGTCTAGGCTGAGTCCCTTTGATTTAATACTTTATTTCATCTACAGGGTTTTATTTTCCTAAGTCTTGGTTGGCCCTGTGTTTCATCATTTAAAAAAAACTTATGTCATTGTTTACCATACGATTAGTGATGTCCCCTTTTCCTTTTAATAAATTTTTTATTTTGAAGAAGGATGAAGTTCACGCAACCATTGATAAACTATCGTTTGATCTCAGCCGCTCCCCACCATCTCGCGATGACCCCACCACACCGCTTTGGTTGATCGCGATATCACGGGTGGGTGCCACATGTCCTATCTGGTGAGGTGAAGGTGATAAGTTTGGTTGACCGTTGATCAATTGTCATAAGATCTTAACAGTTTCCTGCCATTGCATGATCAAAAGTTGCAAGGTTTTTACTAATCCCAATATCATGGGCGGGCACCACGTGTCTCATCTGGTGAAGCTAAAGGAATGAAGGAAATACTATGGTAAATTAATTCAGCCTTTATACATTAAAAGGTGGGTTACTAAAGTGTTCTTTAGGTGCACATGTTTTAAATTAGCGGATATGTTATAATCTTGATGAAAAAGATGCTCGACGGTTAATAATAAGGCTAGTGACTGTGTTGAAGGAATAAGATCATGAATGTTCAAGATCTATGGTTTCCCGCCATCGTGTGATCCAAATTTGTAGGATCATTACTGATTGCAATATCGTGGGCGACTGCCATGTGGACGACTAAAATTTAATTCTGCATCAAATATGGTTGGAGCCATTCATGCAGTGCACGAGTGAGCTTTAATGGCAGATGA
This sequence comes from Sequoia sempervirens, assembly GCA_007258455.2. Classification (NCBI taxonomy): domain Eukaryota; kingdom Viridiplantae; phylum Streptophyta; class Pinopsida; order Cupressales; family Cupressaceae; genus Sequoia; species Sequoia sempervirens. Next base: position 49,592 of record VDFB02287009.1, read on the forward strand.
GACATTTGCTGGCATGATTTGATCAAGATAAAATCAATTCTCCTATTTTATTTGTATTGCAAAGAATTCAAGTATTTTGCGGAGCAGTTTTAGAGCCGAAAGTGAAGCTGTGAATCTCTGCAGCCAGAATTTGGGACTTCTGCAAACAAAGACATGAGTTAATTTCTGTGCTTCCCGGTCATTTTGCACTTGAATTTGGGAAAATATTTGCTATGCTTGTCATTGAGCTTCTTGATAAAGGTGTTAGGGCTATAGTTTAATTATAGTCTTGATAAATTATAGTGTTTTGTTATGTAATTTCCTATCTTTGGTTAGTCCTAGCTATTCAAAGTGTGAAATTGTAAAAAGACCCTAGTTTGTCCAAGATGGCACCGCTAAAGCAACATTCTGGCCAAGTTGACTATTTAAAAAGAAACCTGTACGATGATTTCCTAGATCAATTACCCTGCTCAATGAATGATAGGAAGAAGGGATTGGTTCTAATGCGAGGGAAAATCTTGGGGGAAGGGTTTGTATATAATTTCTCTAACATTGCTGATGCTAGGGTTCCTATCACAAGCTTGGAAATGTTTAGATTATGGTATGGACAGAGGAATTTGCCTCACCCCTTTTCAAATGGCTGAATGTATGATTTGGGAAAGCTGGTGGTCCCAAACATGTTCCCTAACATAGACTTACTTAGGGAAGTGGCTGCAAGATATGACCCTGTCACACGGGTAATTAGGGATAATGATGGAAAGGTTCTGTTGAACGTTAATAGAGAAGAGGTCCAACAAATTTTTGACTTGAGTGAATCGAGTGAAGACTTGGTTCCTATCAATCTTGAGGAAATGAAGCAAGAATATGTAAAGTTGAAATCTCTTTTTAGAGCTAAGTTGCTTCCACCTCATCTGGCTAGGGCAAGAGGTTCACAATTTCATATTAGCCCCAATGACTAGGAACCTTTCAGATTAAACTATTTTGCAAATCATTTCTTGGCCACTTTCTATTCATTGTGTCAGATTTTGGGTTTCAGTCCTGGTGCGATGATGCCTATTGCATACATGTTCATGGGGGTGCAAATACAACACCCTAACTTCTCTGTGACATATGACTTTGCTTGTTTCTTGGCTGAGAGGATACATGAAGGGTTGTCAAAGTTGTAGAAAAATGATACCGACACTAAATTCTTCTGGTATTCTATGCTGATGCATATTTTCTTGTTCAAGAATGTTGAATTTTTCTCTGAAAAGATGGAATTAAGGTAATCGGTTGATGGAGAAAGATTGCCAGTACAATTATGGGCTATAAATTTATCTTGCAATAAAGAAAGCACCAGTTATGTGCAATTTGATAATTCCTTTGCTTATAGATTGAGGGCTAGACTGATGGTGAATGTACCTAGGATCCCTGAGGAATTGTATGATTTCCTTAGGTCAAAAGGGAGGAAGCTAGAATTGAAAGTTTTCCATAACTGGGGTGACATTATCCCATACCCAGTCAACACTGTTTTGAGAGTATACAGTTTTCAAGGAACCCCCCATATACTGCCATACATTGTGCCACCAAGAGTGGGGTTTGCAGAAGTTATGTGGCAAATAGGTTGTATCCATGAGGACAACTTCACAGGGAGGGGTAAGGGAACATTTTTCCCTGATTATACAGTGGTGTCTAATTTTTTCTTTTCAAAAAGAGGCTGGGTGCATTTTGAGAAATTATTTGATGATTACCATTTGAGGTGTGGTCCAAAGTGTCAACATGATTCTAAGGGTTTCTTTTCCCTTTTCAGACAAATAATAAAGGTTGGAAAATTTGTGCATGAGTTGAACTTTCTTGAGGATTTGATCAGAAATGAATTTGATCTAAATAGGTAGGAGTTGAACAAGGAGAAATGGATAGCTTATGATAAGCTATTAGATATTGTGCATAAGATGGATCCGAAGTATAATCCATTGTTGGAGTACAATCCATACCATAAGAAGTTTGACTTTCTAATGTAGAACTTCAAGGAAATTATGGGCACATTGAGGACCAAAAAGATAAATTTAGAACCGAGTTTGGGTGTACAGGAACAAGGTGCCAGGCCAATTGAAATAAGGGCAACATACCATCCTATAGAAAGGTGGCCTATTTACAAGAGGAAAAAGGATGATAACAGTGATGAAGAGGAAGTGGACAGAAAAAGGAAAGAAAATAATGAAGTTTCCTTCACAACCAGGTCCAAAATTCAAAGTGCCTGGGGCAATTAAAATCAATGATTTAGAATCATCACCAGAATACAGTCCCTCATAAAGAATTGATCAACCATAGGAGGATCAGATGGATGAAGTTATTGTTACTGATCAGGACATGCAGGTTGGTATGCCTTCCCCTCCTAGGCCAGTTGAATTGGTTCTATCTAATTTAGATATGAAAGGAAAAGGTGTACAAGATGCAAGAATGGAAGCATGTAAGGAGTTTCTAGATGGCAATACATTTTTAAAAACTCTTGTATTCTTGCAATTGGTATGGAAGATGAAATTTGAAGAATATCAAGAGAAATGTAAGAAGAGAAGAGAAATAAGGCCTAATAGGTCAGACCAAGATAATGATGAGGAGGTAAAAGCTGAATTAATGGAGGAATTTAAGAACATCACTCCTGAAGAGGGAAGAAGATTGGTGTGTTGATTCTGCCTAAATGGTACATTGCAGATACTGTAGCATTTAATGCTATTTTATAGTCCAAGAATCCTTCGCAAGACTCTGAAGAAGAAGTCAAGGCAGCATTACAAAATTCTTCCTTCAGTGAGGAATATGAAACTTTAGCAATTTGGACATTGGCCCCTCAAGGAAGAAAGCCAAATGTTACAAATATTAATCCAAATTTCAGAGGAGGATTAATAATAAAGAGAGCTTCAGAGTCCTCAACCATTGAGGCCACTAATTGGACTTTGAATGTGGCCAAATTAGCCCAAAATACTACTGAAAGGGAGGAGGCTAAAAATAAGAGCCTAATGGAGAAGTATAACCTTTTGATTGAGGAATACAACAAGATGCAACAAAGGAATGTTGAGTTGCAGACTGAGGTGGAAAGGTTTAGGTATAAATAGATTGGGGAGACATCAAGTGCTCCAAGGACCAGTACATTACCTTCCATAGCAGGGTTAGTGCCTCTTGCTTCTCCAATTGTTTCCACACTAGGGTCTCCCAGTTAGAATATTTCTCTCACCCATCCTTTACAACAAATTGATGAAGAAACAGAGTGCTCTGTTGATCCTACAAAGAAGTAGCTCTTGCAAAGAATTGATGAATTGCATACATCATTGAAGGTAAGTGAGGAGGGATCTCTTTCAAAGAAAAAGGAGATTGTTACTACTGTCTTGAGGCATTTAAATGAAAAGGTTGATAGTAAATTGCTATCTATACATTCTTTATATTCTTTACTGTTAGATGCAATAAAGAATATTGACAGTGATTAGGAAGTAGTGATACCATTGATTGAAAATTGGATCCCTAGGGCTAGTGATTTGGATGCCATGTATGAGGCTTCAAGGTTTGATACAAATAATAGGCCCCAATCATTAAAGCCTACTCAAGTGTTGGTTAAATCATTGCAAGGTTTTCAAACCCTACCAGATGATTTGAGTAGGAAGATCAGGGAATTGGTGAAGAATTTTAATGATTGGGGTAACACATTGTTACTAGATATAATTGATGAGCAAGGGAAAATTAGGTCACTCCAGCAGTGGCAGGATCAAGCAAGTGAAGTCATCAATGATCAAATTAAATTAATTTGTGATGAGTCAGATTATGACTTGTTGGTGAGTTGTATGGATAAAATCATTAGTACCTACTTATTTTTTGAAGCTTTTGAAAGAGATGCAAATCAGGTAGCAATAAAATATACACCTTATAATACCAAGGTGAATGAGGTGATTAATTTTGACTGGCCGACTGATGAAGAATACCAAAAATGGGTAACTAAATATTTGATTGAGGAAGAGTAAAAGGAATGGACTACTAACAGGTGGTAAATCGGATGCTATGGTTACAGTGGTTTCTAGTTTTTCTTTGATGACATTCTTAGCACGGGTTTCTTGTGGTTTTTTGTTGTTGCATCAACTTTTCTCAGCTAACATGATGAAGAAGAATATTCTCCAAGGTGATGGCTATTGTAACAATTTTTGGAATATCACTAGGTGTTCCAACTGGCTAGTGACATGTGTACTTTCTGGCCCGATGCTTGTTTGCTCCTTCATTTTCTATAAGAAGGATTTCAAGGTCAGAAGTATGGGTTAGCAAGTTAGATAATTTTTGTTTGAGTCTAGGTGAAGTTGCAGAGCAAATTGTAAAGTTTGATGGTTTTAGAGAGAAATACAATTTAGGTTATGAGTTATTCTATAATCAATTTTGAATTCATGGGGATTTAATGTTGTATAATGGTACTAGAATTTGAGTTGAAATGATAAATTCAAACTCATGTCTCTCCATTGTACATGCATATCCAAATTTGGAATAAGATGACTAAGGGTTATTTTATTCATCTCACTGTTGTGGTGTGTATAATCCTTATTTTAGCTTTAATTCAAGGAATTAATTAAAATGCTTGAATGGGATTATAGGCGGATATGTTCTGTATAAGGATTTGATAAGTAGTATTGAGTGAGAATGCATACTGATGAAATTGTAATGCAATATTATCATGGATCTTATAAGTTATATGTTATGTATTAAATCTGTCATAAACCTTTAGATGCTTATGAATTTGACTCCTGCAATGGATATATGGCACTGATCTAAGTTGTACTTATTTGTGTAGTTTAATAATTATTTGTCTTTGCCTAGAGCTTGCTACAAATTGAAAATTAATGACTATATTTTACTATGGATTGTGTTGTAGTTATCTCATGCTCCACATAGTTGATATTATTGGTAAACAACCAATTTTATTTGATATTATCCTATTGTGTTGAACTATTCAATGGGGTTATCTATTATGTATTAATGTTGTTTATGATATTGGTGTAGAGGTTGTAAACACATTAAGGGATCACCCTCTCAGGTCTTGAAGAGCCCAAAGTGTAGGAGGCTTTTTAAAGTCCTCGTTAATTGGTCTAGGTCCTTCAAGCTTCCCTTGATTGGAATTGGCAATCCCATAGTTAGATTAGAAGACCAACCTAGTTACAAAAACAAACCAACACCCTCTACCTTTACCTAAACCTAAACCATTAACCCTTAAACTCCTAAACCCTTAAACCCTCTACAGTCATCTCTCTCCCACTCGCTCCTCCCTCCTCTCTCTCTCTCAAGTCTCACCCTCCTACCCTCTCCCTCTCTCAAGTCTCTCTCTCTCTCTCTCACTCCCTCCCTCTACCCACCAACCCTCTACCTATATCTCTCACCTCCTCCATCTCTCCCTTGAATCCCTCTATCTCTCTCCCCTCTACTTGTTGGTTGTTTTTTTTATAACCAGGATGGTCTTCTAATTTACCTATGGAATTTCCAATTCCAATCAAGGGCAGCTCGAAGGACCTAGACCAACTGACGAGGATTTTAAAGACCTCCTACACTTTGGGCTCTCCAAGACTCGGGAGGGTGATCCCTTAATGTGTTTACAACCTCTGCACCATTATCGTAAACAACATTAACAACAACAGATAATCTCATTTAATAGCTCAACATAATAGCATAATAGTGAATATAATTGGCCATTCATCAGTAATATCAACTATTTCGAGCATGAGATAACTACAACACATTCCACAATGTAAAATAGTCATTGATTTGCAATTTGTAGCAAGTTCTAGGTAAAGAAAAACAAAATACTAAACCATACAAATTAGTACAACTTACATCAGTGCCATATATCCATTGAGGGAGTCAAATTCATAAACATCTAAGGGTTTATGACAGATTTAACACATAACATATAAGATCCTTGAGAACATTGCTTTACAATTTCATCAACATGTATTCTAACCCAATACTACTTATCAAATCCTTATACATAACATATCCACCTACAATCCTATTCAAACATTTTAATTAATTCCTTGAATTAAAGCCAAAAGAAATCACACACACAGAGTGAGATGAGCAACCCTTGATTATCTTATTCAAAATTTAGATATGCATGTACAATGGAGAGACATGAGTTTTAATCATTTCAATTCAAATGCCAATACTTTCATAAAACATCAAATCCCCATGAATTCAAAACCTACTACAGAATAACTCAAAACCTCAATTGCATTTTCCTTAAAACCATCGAACTTTACAATTTGCTCTGCAACTCTGCCTAGACTCGACCAAAAAATATCTAACTTGCTAACCCATAATTCTGGCCTTGAAATCCTTCTTATAGAAATGAAGGAGCGAACAAGCATCAGGCCAGAAAGTACCTCTCATTTCACATGCTTTTCTTCACAAAACTCTTGAGGACAATAGCTATACCTTCTTTATTTCTCATCCTATGCCCTATTCATGCATCCTACAATTACAATAGTATCCATGGGGCCTCTTACACAAGCTACAGTAATCAAAAAAAGTGTAAGAGCCCCTTTATATCATGTGTGGACTACAAAACCCTCAAAAATAGGGTAACTGGGCTGTATGCAAAGAAATGAAGCTTTCTAACTCAAATCAATGCCTTAAGCCCTCACATCAGATTCAAATCAAAGATAACACATATCTTCATGACCTGGAATTAATTTCACATCAAAATATAGCTACATGTGACTATACAGTGGTGCATAACAGGAAAAATACATAAATTTTGAAGAAAAACACATATTTTTGAATGCCAAGAGCTTGTATTTTAAATCCTCAACCATCAACAACCATTACAATGATCACTTTATGCCTTTTAAAGGCCTTTACACATCAACCATTGAACAACCACCTATACAATTGAATTTTTAATCTTTTATGATCACATGAAACATAAAACACACTAATTTCAAGGTTGTTAACATCACTATTGAAATGTTTTAATTTTTTGACCTTTCAAACATTAAAAAATACATCATTAAATTAATTATGTAATGGCATAAAAATTAAAAACATCATGAATTTATGTATTACATAAGTCAAATATAATTCTATCAAGAAATTAATATCAAATAGACAATATAATTGCATAACTCATACATTTCAATGTCATTGATCTTCTTCTTCATCCAACTCTTTGTCTGTATCATCCGATCCAGATTTGACATTGTAAGGATTGGTCATATCATCATCATTGTCATCAATATCATTTTCGATAATGTCATCATCCAAACGGATATCATCTTCATGAACATTAACTCCTACATCATCATGATCTAGTTCCTCCTCTTCGACATCTTCGTCAGGGACATCATCAACTAACTGTTGATCCTGATCATCATCTACATCATCTTCTAATTCTTTGGTATCTTCTTCTTCCACCACATTATACTTTACTAGCCTTCCTCTTGGATCATGTGTAACAAAAAATGACCAACCCAGTTTACTTGGAACCTTTGAGTAAAATACCTGCTCACATTGGCTTGGAAGAACATAGGGCTCATTTCCAGCTCGCTCGATCAACCTTGTATTAACCATGTTAAATCCACTATCATGTTCAATAATAGTTCTCTCAAGATAATTTTCATTCAATCATAGCCTATACCATATGATGATGAATATAATTAATCTAAATGACTTAAAGTCACACTCAAGTATATTATCCAAAATCCCATAGTATCAATTTTCTGAGACTTTTAGATGTATGTCGCTTCTAGATGAAATATTAGTCACCTGAAAGACTGCACTTATACCAAAATCATAAGTTTTCTTCATGTCATCCAACATTTTGATTCAAAATTTATGACCATTGCACCACATAGCCTTGTGGTGTTTCACTTGCAATATGTCAAACATGTAAAAAATATTGCAATATCGTCAATTGATAAACATATTTATTTTTGGCTGAATGTATGCAAAGAAAACAATCTCAACATATATATACATTAATATAATTGAAAATAATTAAATAATATGGGCGATTAATATATTTATACATACCTGTTTATCTCTTCAACCATATGCTAAATAAATTTCCCTTTGTGTAACATTGGAATCTCTATTACGATGAGCTTCTTTAACCAATGAAGCCACACCTTCCCATGTTAATGCGTGACTAGATTGTTGAAATCGTTCAATCCATACCATCATCCAATCAAGATTTTTGACGATGTACAAATGTAGTGCATCCCACTCTCGGCCAACTATATCAAAAAAAATTGAAATTCACAAATGACGTATAATTAGTTAAATACCATAGTATATAACCTTAATTTATAATTGATGTATATTGAAGATTAAAAATTAAATAAGTACAATATACATAAAAACCATATGTAAAATGTATTCTAATTAATCTCCATGACCATCTTATAATTACCTCTCACTTTCCTCAATCTACCTTTCCCCATTAGGTACTCTCCTTCGAATTTTTAATGGAGTTGGGATCCCAAATGTGATCTACATAGATCTTTGCTGCAAACTTAGGAAGATATTCACTAATGTATACCATGGTCTGGTATACCATATATCCCTCCACCATAGAACCCTCAGGATGTGCTCTTTGTCTAACCAAAGCCTTCAAAAATTTCAAGTGCCTCTCAACCATCCACATTGACCTTGTGTGTATAGGTCCACACAATTCAATCTCCTCAACTTGGTGTATGAGGTAGTGTTCTTGTGCATTGAAATATGTTAAGGTAGACACTTTTTCATTTCACACATTAGACGAGAAATTTTTCTCTTCTAATAATTTATATCTTCTTTATGGATTTCTTTAGATGACATCTATCTACAAGTTTCAAGGCACAAATATATTAACGAGATTTAACAAAAATATACAATATATTACATAACAAGTAAAAAAAATGGCAATTATAAGATGTATACAACTAATTGAACAAATATCGCTACTTACCTCATGTATTTTCCAAGATCATATATAACTTGCTTGACATTGTTGTCAAAGTTTTCTGAGAGATAGAGGTAGAACGTACTGCAACAATTATAAAATGATCTTTTCATTATTTTTCTAAAAGTAGTAAACACAATACATTGAAAAATACATGCATTATACAAGTGTATATAATATACCAGAATAATTACCTTAATGAAGGTATGCCAATCATGCGTTTTCATCCCTAACCCAAATTCACCTTTCTTTGTTATTATATTGTTTATGTTCGTAGCAAATCTTATGGGAAATCAAATTTTTTGTATGACTTATTTTATAACATTGCTTTGCTGCTTTGTTAATAACCAAGGAAGGGAACTTATATTAATTTTGTCTCCATTGCTATTTAATTGAATGACATTTTTCATTGTATGATTGGCTTCTTGAATGTCACTACAAATTTTGACAATTTTTTCTTTGTCATGCCTTCAATCCAATATTTTCCATAACAGTTCTGTTATATTCTTTCCAATATGCATTGTATCGAAAAATGGCACAATTTGTAGCTGTTCATAGTAGGGAAAACTACTAAATTGTCTGGGATAACTTTTCAGTCCCTGTGGAAGCCGACCATTAATGCCTTGACGACTTTCATGAAGCATATAAGTTAAAAAAATTAACAATGACAATAATTGTCAATTACATGAGTAAACACAACAAAATATAAAAATATAAATTCAAAACATATCATATATGATAAAAAACCAATTTGATCCGATGTATAACCTTGACAATTAATTCTATTATATTCCAACTTCCATAGGCAAGGTGTCATTCTTCATGGTTTTGATGTAGTCTCCTCTTTCCCATTGAAAAGATGTTTTTCAGTAGTTCGATATTTATGATTTCTATGGAGGAAGTGCCTATAATCATAAACACCTACTTTCCTAAACTTGTTGAACAATGAGATTTCATCTTTGGACCACAAATTGGACATGCAAATTTTCTCTTTGTTTGAAGACCTCTAAGATCATATATAATTGGATTAAATATGTCAATTTTTATAATTATATATAATGAATAGATTATTTTAAAAAGATGCATGATATCTACTTCATCAAATTAAATATTGTTAAAGTGCAGTCAAACGTTATAACATACCACAAAAATGTGTTAGCCCTGGGGCATCATGAATTGTCCATACAAGCATTGCATGGAATTGAAATTGTCTTTGTCCTATTGGTCTAGAGATGTCATACATAGTAATGCCATTCCATAACTTTAGTAATTCTTTGATAAGAGACTTGATATATACATTCATATCTTTAACTTGGTACTTACCTAGTTGAGTGAACATAAACATTACTTAATTTTTATAACCATTTTACTGCAATATATATATAAATTAATGTACATGACTATTGAATGAAAAAAATATAAGTCATTATGCAAAAAATAAGACAAATGAGATGCTACTACGTTAAAGAAAATTGATGTAAACGAATACCTGGAACAATCATTGACAACATTATGTGCTCCCTCTTTATTGGTATCTATGGAGGAATGTTATTGTTGATAACAAAAAAATGCCACACCGAGTAAATAGATCTCAGCTCTCCAAATGGATTGACACCATCCACTCCCAATGAAAGCCTAATATTATGAGGTTCTTCTTTAAAGTGTGGCCATTTTTCTTCCATGTCCCTAAATGCAGAACCATCCGCAGGCATTCAAAGAATGTCATCTCCACTTCTATTCCGTGCATGGTAATCCATAAATTGCGCTAAGCTTTCGCACCTAAATAATCGTTGCATATGTGAAATAATGGGAATATAACGAAGAACCTTGCGAGACACCTTTTTTGTTAGTTGATCTATTTGATATCCACTAATATGAAATTTTGAGAATTTTGTTGCAAATTCTTGTTGTTTATGATATATAATATGATCATTGGGACATGCATCTATTGCTTGATACTCCATTTTGATATCTTTCATAATGGTAGATAAATCTTGGTATGAGCGAGGTAAAATATTTGATGGTGGTAACAAAAATTCACTAATCAATCTATAACAAAAAATAATTTGTTAATATAAAGAATATTAATGGTACATATTTCATCCTTTATTTACTAGTGATGAACTAACAACAATTAAAATAGATGAAAAAAGATGACATATATGACATACCTTAACATCCGTGAGATTGTATGTTTGATAAACCATTCATAACCTTCAAGTTCAACAACAACAATACAACAGAGAGAAGAGTTGTTTGGAAGCCTTCATAAAGAGGCTCATATGACTTCTCAAGTATAGGTAAATCATGAACATCATCAAAGTCATCTCGATCATCATGATCGGCTCTACCACTAAATGTGTCATAGATCAATGTATTTGTACCATCATCTTCAACTGTGTTTTCTGGTGCATGATCATCTTCTTCCATAGGATCATTAACTTCAATTTTGATATTCATAGCTCCATGTTCGTCCGCTTGCAAAACCACATTTTCCGGACTGTGATAATCCATATCATCTACCCTAGGGCGCCCCACCTTCATAATAATGATAGACACAAATAAACCATGATCATGATAAAGTGATTATATATATATATATAAAATGTTAAAACGATCTAAACATTTACAAATTCAATCAATATAAGCACATATAATGAACAACTTACCAATGGATGATAATCATGCCCCCCTTCAATGTGACCATGCTGCCTACAATTTTTCTCAACTGTTGTGATTAAAAGTCATCTCGTCTTTAAGCCCTTGCAATTATTGCAAGGACAATAACATTTTCCATCACCCTTTCTTTTCAATCTAGCCCACAATCTATCAAGTGTATCTTCATTTTGTTCTGGACTAATATTATCTTACATGATTTTTCTTTACCAAGCTTGACTATTTAGATCTTCAAAAAATATCAAACTCACACTCCAATAATTTTTATTTATAGACACGTAACAAAATCTAATAATTCTGATATTTTACACCAAAAAAATTTGGCATGCAACCACCCCTGCAAAAGAGAAGATAGTCTGAAGTTAATGACCCCAAAAAACACTTTAAAATGCTAATTCCAAAACTTATTAAATTTTGATTTTACTATGATTTCCAACTGTTAAGACTCCTAAAATCAGAATATTGAACTTGATCGCAAACTTCCTACAACAATGGAGGTAGCGAGCTAGTAAGAGCAAGTGAACCATTCCTAAGGTCCAACAAGTCAGAATCATCATTGCTAATGTCAATACGGATTTATCCTTTTAGTTAAAGATGCAATGTGTCACTTCTTATGACAAGCTTATCCCTAGGGCCCTCAACATTGAGAGAGCCCTAATCACACAAGGAAGCACACACTAGTAGAATTTGGCAAATAAATGACTAGGTGACTAAAATTTTTAGCCACAACAACTAAAACTGACTAAAATCTGGTCTTTTTTTTAACTCAGCTATAAATGAGTAAATAAATTACTAGTTTGGTTGTTGATTAAAAATTATTTAGTCACACAAATAAAATGACTAAATAGTTAGTCATTTATTTAGTCACAATCCATTTGAATAAATCATTTAAGGAATAAAAAATATAGCTTGCCAAAATACTCTAAAACTTTAATAAACATACCCTAAAATTTTTGTCAAAATCTTATTTTCAGGCATAGCCCACCAGAATGGAGTTTTCATTTTAATAAACATACTCTAAAACCTTCATCAAAACATTATTTTCAAGCATAGACCGCCAAAATGGAGAAGTGTTTCCATAAAGAATGACAGAGAATGATGAGGAGATGTGCGTGAAGGAGGCATATGATTCATTGCTGCTTATCTCATTCCTGCTCTGCTCAACAAATCTTACATTTTTCCTGCTACTATTTGTAATCTAGTTATTTACTTGACATATATTTGCATAATCTCAAATTCCTTCAGAGGATTTTGAAGTATCAATGTATCCTATATAGGGTTTAGAATGATTTATTTTAATTAAAAAAATAAATAAATAATGTATTTACCTATAATTAGCTAATGTGGAGATCTCCTAAATCTGCCCCAACACACTATCCTCTTTGGCACTGTATTCATTACTCCAGCTACTAGGGTTTTTCATGTGACATCTTTAATATCTTCATGACCATGGCTTTTAAATAGATCTCAGACTTTGTTTTAATCCTTTTCATTGTAACCTTTGAGTTCCATAATCCACCTTCAATCTCTTCTAAGAACGATGTCTTAAGCTAGACTGCATAGTATGCATATAAAGCAACTCCTTCATACCTGCCATTGTTCCAAACCACCACTCACTACCTTGCTTAAAATGTTGCCTCCATAAGCACAATAACATGTTCTAAAATCATGGTTTCCAGTGATTGACCATTAAGGTCACCACTTTCATCAAGATACAATGAGATTTTTGTCTTCAAAATCAAGGCATTATACAAGATAACATTATGAATTGTTTGTTGTGTACGATTTGATTTTCTTGCACATTTACTACTTTGCTAACTTCCTTTAAGACTGGGTATTGCACCATCAACTGCAATCTCAAACAACTCACTCACTATCACTTGAAGATTCCTTTCATGAGAATCCTTCTATAAAATCAAACTATGCCCTATAGACTGCGTACTTACTATATGGGACTCATTGTTTCATGGTATTGTAGTTCTTAAGATCCTTCAACCTTATTGACACTACTTCATAGTCCACAAGGTATTATTCACTATTCTCCCATCTTTGATGTGTCTCAAAACACTGCTCAAACATGCAATCCACTACCTCCATTATACATTAATGGCTAAGAAGAGACATTGAACCTATGATTATCACTATTACTTCATTTGGAAAGTCATTCCCTGATTGAATTTGCCTTGTCTAACACTACCAAAAGCATTTGAAAAACCCTTAAGGTTAGGAAGGGGGTAAGGAAACTCACTGTTAAAATCTCCACTTTACTATGCAAGGTTTGAACTTTATTATCTTGTCACTTCTCAACCTCTTTTTGATTGTCACATCTTAAGTGATTGTCATTCTTCTTACCGTAGATTGCATTTACAAATGTCACTAAGCTACATATTGTGATTGTTATTAGCTACAATCTTTAGATTGCAAGATTTTGTTATTAGCTACAATGTCTCAATCTTTCTGGTATTGCAACCTCACTAATCCGCTATAGTTATTGTTTATGTTTCTACGGAGGCCTAGGGTTTGTACCCTAATCATGCTCTTACCAATGCTTCTGTTGGTATTAAAAAACAACCTTAAATCTTGGGTCAGAAAATTAGTTGTCTTGACAAAGTTGTGGTATGATCTTGGATTGTATCCTAGAGTGTGTGGGAAGCTTGTGTTTGATCATTAAGGTATGTAAACCTTGATCAGGGAAATGTATCCTATATAGCATGGATCTTGCTTTAATACTTTCCATAATGGTTATTAGCAAATCACATTATTATAGTTTGTGGTAACCCAAGATTGCATTCAAGTATGTAGCAAACTTGGTTTGTAGTTTAAGCTATACACTTTTAAGTAACATTCATAAGGTTTAGAAAATCTTGATCACTCTCTAGAATAGCCCATTAAACATGGGTTGTGCTTGAATGCACTACATAATTGATATAACACAACCACTCTGCATATCAACTAGAGTTATAGGCTCTTTATTGCAGCAAGAGGTAATCACTCTTCAATCATGCTATAATTACATCCTAGCCTGTTAAACTTGAGACAACCTAAATGCACCCAATGATGATTGAAACCTACATTATACAACCTGAATTAACTACATTATATGAGTGCCTCCATTTCTATCACAACATAGCCACATTAAACTTGGGTCACACATGAATGCATCATGTATTTGTTATAGCACAACTATGCCACATGACCAATAGAGTTATGGATCACATAATTATAGTCACAAGAATCTGTTCCTTGGTTGTGATCTTATGGTGATTCCACACAACAAAATCTGGACATGAAATTCTCAAAACCATAAACCTCTAAAAATGAAATTTGATGAGATGTTGCTTTAAAATATGATTTTCAAACCTAGAACTACAAATTTGACTTCACAACTAATTATGTAAAAAGACAATGACTACCCTCAACCTGGCGATATCCTCTTGAATTTTTTTTCTGATTTTTCTCAAGAAAATCATCCTTAGTTCTCCACAAACTATCTCAAGTAGAGCAAAACACTGTCGCAATAAATCAATGAACTCACTTTTCTTTATGTCGGCCACAATTTTTTTTTTTTCTATTTTTCATGTTTGTCAAAATTTCGATGAAACTGATAGTCAACATTTCGACGAAATCTAGGTTCATCAAAATTTTGACAAACATCAGGGATAAACTTTCAAAAAATTGAAAATCAAGCATCAAATTTTACAAGCACCCAACGATACATCAAATTATACATATTTCATTGGACATTTTTGTTGGATTTTGTAGTCAAATGAGTTAGTGATAGAACCAAATAAATTCAATGAGGTTACATGGCTACCTTGATTCCACCTCCATAAAGCAAGTGGAATCCGGGGGGCATACATATACCCTTGAATTCAATTCTTTGTAGAAGTTTGATAAGAGGATTTTTGAATGACTAACGAATTGGTGTTACAGGATGTGGTTCCTAACATTGTGGTTTTTCATATAATACATTGGGGGCTTCATTCTCCCTACTAGCGAATAAATCCATATGAGTATCCTTTTTATAAAGCTTATTGTTCAAATTCCTTTAGCTTGCATATGCACATAGTGCCATATAGTCGTTAAAGTGGGGGCTAAATGTAGTATAGAAAATTGTACTTTCTAAGTGAAAGTACAATTTCACACTTAGTTTGGACCTATTTTAGTGACCTTGCATTTATGCATTTTAAAACCTCATTAATAGGCCCCTAATACCCTTTATTATGTCTCCCAAGGCCTATTTTAATTATTTCCTAACAATATAACCCACATTGAATAAATTCTATTAATTGATTTAATGCCCCGACATAATATAATCCTAAAATTTTAGGTCAAGACCCATTCACCCATGGGTGAATGGCCCCCCTTTAAATTCATAAACTCATTAAAATATGTTTTTGGCATCATTTCAAGGTACCAAATTCTAATTTTAAGTGTCAGCTTTCATGATTTAATAAACATGAAATTAGGAAGGAAGCCTATAAAACTAAGTCTTTCAATCATTTTTCGCTAGACAAGCGAGAGATTCACATGAGATCAAAAGGATTTACACTCAAGAGAGGAGAAAGCAATCGAGCATTCAAAATTGAAGTCTTGGAGAATAATTCTATTTGTTTTTGTAGGTCTTCAAGCTCATTTTTTCAACAAGATCAAGCATTGACAAAGCTTGATGATAGATGCCTATGGAGGATCATGATGGATTCTAGGTTTTGGGAGATGCACCAAGCCATTCAACCAAGCCTAATGACTTGTTTCTTAAGTGGTTCCATCTTCTATTATCATTCTACTTTTTGCCTAAAGGAAGGTACTATCGAATTTATGATCTATTAGGGTGATTTGACATCTCCCAAAGTAGGTCTTCACCATTGTTCATGTTTCATTTGGAGATATTATTCTAACACCATGCTAGCTCTTAGAAATCTTAGACACACTTAAGATTAGGGCTTGCACACACTTTCATGTTTCAGATCTATACTTTTCATCAAGGTTTAGTTACTAAACTTGGGGTTTGATTGAGGCAAACCCATATCCACCCCAAAAACAACAATTTTGTTTTGTAAATTTATCGTAGGTACAAATACAAAAGTGAAGGTTTAGAAGTGCAGGAAAGAAGTGCAAACATGAATCAGATCTTAGTTTCTAATTTTCCAGAAAGGGAGACCTGGACCCATTCACCCATGGGTGAATAAGTCCTTGAAAACCTCACGAAACAAGCATTTTATGATAGGTGCAAAACCTCTAGACCATCTTAGATCTTTTAGATCTTTGCTATTTCTCATAGTTTTATGCTTCATCTACAAGATCTAAGTATTAGCTTTCATTTTTTAGTTGATTTACTATTTTTATTTTTCTCCCAAAAGTGCTATTTAGGCTAATACCCCATCCTCAATCACAAGGAAATCAATAGATTTCCTCATTGAGTTGACTCACCTAAGGGTTGCAAGTCAATTCTTGTGTGGATCTCATTTCCTAATGAAAATAGGAAGATAGGTCCATCATAACCCCCCATTTTCCCCATTTCAAATTAATCAAACCTAATTTTCTATGTTTCAGATGTGTATATGATTAAGATTGTAACACATTGTTTCATGATTTGGTTGATAAGTAAAATCAAATTAAATTATGTCTACATGTTCAAGGAGTTAGATGCATAACAATTGAGTTTGGGTTCATACTGGTGCAATTGGAAAAAGTTGTCTAAGGCATAGACTGCATATTTTCTTAAGTCAGTGACTCTGTATTTTGTTCTACACTCTACCACATTGCATGATCCAATTGTGTGGTTTTGAAGTTATGTTTGGAAGCTAGCAAATAGGTTATTCCCAAAATTTCATGTCATAAACATTTCTACAACAAGAGTTAGATGCAATAGTTCTCTGGATTGTAGAATAATAGAGTTATGTGTCTCAAATATTCTCAAGATTGCTTTGCATTCCTCTAGAGTGATAGATATGGATTCCTTCATTTGTGGTTGATCTTGATTAATTTATTTTTCTTTAGAGAATGTATTGTGGTGTTGTTGGACCCAGTTAAGCCTTGAGTTGATCCACAACTCATTTTGCTTCATGGTGCATATGTGCAGAGATGACCTGTGTAGTATCACTTGTTCCATTTGTGGGTCTTTTTGGAGTTGAAATATTTGGTGTTTTGATTTTTTTAAAAGGGTATTTATAGAAGAAAATAATAATTTATGAACTGTGAGGAGACAGTGTGTGTAGTATGTTGAATGTGAAGTGTGTGAAGTCAGTGTGATGGAATAATTGTGTGAATTAGGGACTGCAACATCAACATATGTTAGATGATTCTTTTATAGTAGTTCATTTTTATGTTCTCATTATAATTTTCATGTATCTTGCTATTAGGTAGTGATGCTCTTCAATAGGTCCTTGTATCTTTCCCTAAGGTTGTGCGCCTTAGCCTAATATTCAATAAGCAATGATCCTTAAGCAATATTGTAATTTATGTAAGTAGTGAGCTTCATATATTGTGAGTTAACTCTCACCATGGTTTTCCCTCATTGGGTTTTTGATGCAGAGCAAGGGTAGACACAACACTTCTTAATAGACTTGAAGGTCTTCAACCATGGAACCAACAATCTAGGACAACAATGCCCTTCTAACACTTGAACCCAACAAGACATGTAACAATGAGTTCATTACTTGATACAAAGGATTGACACACATTCCAAAATCCTTGACAACATAGTCAATGAGACATTTGATATAAATCTCAAACCCAATATTGGCTAACATCATAACCCTACAACATAGGGATTGCATTACTTCAGACAACATTAATTTAGTACTTGTAATCCTCAAGGTCAAGGTACTAACATACTTTGTATAAAAAAAATATATGTAAAGGATTATTTAGCCCATTCAACCTATTACTTCAATCCCTTACACCAACTTGGCATGTTTCCCAATCCACACTAATTTGACCCTAGTTGTCACAGTGACTATAAACTCGTTGCACTTTAATGCACACTAAAAAAATGATTGAAAATAATTGAAAATACACAACAATGCAAGTCCTAACTATTACCAAACCATGGTAGGCCTCTACAACATGTCACAATATTCATCCAAGCCAAATACATGAGATTAAATGAGGGTTTCAATAGACAGTCACCATTTAAGGGATTTTTATGACTGTTCTAAGAATCTATGAAAATGGACTAGTGAAGAGATCCCCTTCACACGTGTACATTATGATCTTCAAATTTTTGGGATTGTTATAGACATCAATACATAATTTTATTCTAAATTTTAGCCTTTTCAATGGGTAAAACAAAAGTTATGACATTTTATATGTGACTACAAACCCTGGGAAGGGTTTCAGGTAGTTTTTACAAAAAATGCTTGTAACTTATTCAAATAATGAAAATATACAAAACCAATTGAATTTGGAAAGTGATTCAATCTATATCATCTCCAATAAATTTCATGTCATTAAATTCAATTTACAACCCGTACAAATGAAAAGAATAGTCAGATTTGTAAGAAAAATACAATTTTTAGATTGCAAACATTGAATTTTCTTCATTCCCATCTCCTCCCAACCTTCCCAACCTTGGGATTCATGTTTACAACATGTATTTATGATTTCCAAATCATTTTCCAACTACCAACCACCCACAACTAACTTCTAAAAACTTTTCAAAAAGTTGACATTACAAAAAAAAGTTGTCATTGACAACAATTGAGCAATCTTTTCAAATTTTACACAAATGACACAAAACTTTTCAAAATGACCTCAAATGATGGAAATTTTAAAAAAATGGCCTTATTAACATGAAACAACACAAAAAAAGACAAAAAAATAAAAATTTTCCTCCTATAGGCATCAAGTCCTGAGGGTGCTCCTATAGACTTGTAGAGTAAGGAGTTGCCAAGCAAGCAACAAGTGATGAGAAGAAAGAAAAGTGAGATGAAGAAGAAAAATGAGAATGAAAACCAAATAAATATTTAGCAGGAGATAATAAAGTTGAGGCATGCCTTGGAACAAATGAAAAAATTCAAGAAAGAATGAATCTTGAGGTGCAACAATGTCTTGAGAAAGCAAACCAGGAAAATGGTTGGCATTGGCCAATAAGAAAGAAGGTAAAGTGGCCCATCAAGAAGATAATTCAAAGGAGAAAAATGGAAGAGAGGACAACATAACCAAACCTTGGAGAGTCTTTGTTGATGATGGAAGAGCTAAGCCATTTGAGGAAGAGGAAAAATATTATGACAATGACTCCATTGAGACTCAAAATATTATTTCTAAAAATATTTGTGAGTAAGTGTTTATAGGTGCAATAGATGAAAATGAAGATGGAAAAGGGTATAAAGAAAAAGGAGAAGTGAATGTAGTGTATGCAGATTGTTATGCACAATATGGTGAAGAAGATGTTATAACAACAACAGAGGTAATGGTTTCATTTTCCGATTTTACGAATGATGAATATATTGCCAAACTATATTCAAATTATAAAGATGAAGCCATGGACTGTGGTAATAAGATATATGAATGAGAAGTAGAGTTTTGGAACCTTGAAGTTGATAATATTCTAAGTAAGAAATGGTGCAAGAAGAAGAAAAAAGATCCAGGGAAATTCAGGAATGCCGAACGTCAATTGAAGGAAAAGTTGCAGAGAAGTGGAAGACCTAAGGCCAAAATGAAACATGCATTTGAATGTTTGCAAGAAGAGTGGGATTATACATATCGGGTTTTTAGGTTGTAGGAGTCCAAGATGGAAGACATTGACAAATTTGCAGATCACATCTCAGATGGACCTGAGATTTTTCTTTTCCTTGGGAGTATGGTGTAGGAGCACCCTTAGTACCTGATGCCTATAGGAGGAAAAAATTGAGTTTTTGTCTTGTTTTGTGTTGTTTCATGTTAATAAGTTCATTTTTGACCAATTTCCATCATTTGGGGTCATTTTGCAAAGTTTTGTGTCATTTGTTTAAAAGTTGCAAAAATTGCTCAATTGTTGTCAATGTTGTCAATGACAACTTTTTTTTGTAATGTCAACTTTTTGAAAAGTTGTTAGAAGTTAGTTGTGGGTGGTTGGTAGTTGGAAAATGTTTGGAAAATTATAAATACATGTAAACATGAATCCCAAGGTTGGGAAGAACGTTGGGAGGAGATTGGAATGAAGAAATTTCAATTTTTGTACTCTAAAAACTATATTTTTCTTACAAATCTGATTGTTCTTTTCATTTGTACAGGCTGTAAATTGCATTTAATGACTTGAAATTTATTGGAGATGATAGAGGACTGAATCACCTTCCAAATTCAATTGGTTTGATATATTTTTATCCATGTTTGAATAAGTTACAAGCATTTTTGTAAAAATTGCATGAAACCCTTCGTAGGGTTTGTAGTCACATAGAAAATGTCTTAACTTTGGTTTTACCCATTGAAAAAGGCTGAAATTTGGAATAAAATTCTGTATTTATGTCTATAAAAATCCCAAAAAGTCTTATATCATAATGTACACGTGTAAAGGAGATCTCTTCACCAGTCCGCTTTCACAGATTCTCAGAACAGCCATAAAAATACCTTAAATGGTGACTGTCTATTGAAACCCTCATTTAATATAATGTATTTTGGTTGGATGAATATTGTGACATGTTTTAGAGGCCTACCATGTTTTTGGAATAGTTACGACTTGCATTTTTGTGCAGTTTCAATCATTTGTTTTGTGTGCATTAAAGTGCAATGAGTTTATAGTCACTGTGACAGTCAGGGTCAAATTAGTGTGGATTGGGAACCATAACAAGTTGGTGTAAGGGATTGAAGTAATAGGTTGAATGGGCTAAATATTCCTTGTCCTATTTTTTTTATACAAAGTATGTCAATGCCTTTCCCTTGAGGATTACAAGTACTAAATGAATGTTGTGGTCCTAAGTAATGCAATCGCTATGGTGTAGGATTATGATGTTAGCCAAGATTGGGTTTGAGATTTGTATCAAAGGTCTCATTGACTATGTTTTCAAGGATTTTGGAATGTGTACCAATCCTTTTTATCAAGTAATGAACTCACTATTACATGTCTTGTTGAGTTCAAGTTCTAGAAGGGCATTGTTGTCCTCGATTGTTGGTTCCAAGTCTATAAGAAGTGTTGTGTCTACCCTTGCTCTGCATCAATTTTCCATATAAAAATCATGGTGTCCTTGTGTGGTGCATTTTTTCATTTCTATTCTTCTTTTAGTTAATGTGATTTGATGTTTAATCTACAAATATAGTTGTTTAAGTTTTAGTATATGTTAATTCACCACCTTCTCAACTTTTCAGCGTGTTCAACAATATTGCCAATCCGTTACATTGAATATGCAAAGGAATTGGATTTAAGGGACCAAATTATATGTCTTCAAGACCTTTCCAATGAGGTACAAAAGTTCATATTATGATCTCTGGGCTAAGAGTTATGAGCTTGCCAAGTTGGGGTAGTGAAAATATACATGTTTTTTTGAAAAATTTATGTTTTACTATTCCATATATTCATTTTTGAATACCAAAAAATGTGGTGTTTGTTGGAATTATTATCACAATGTACAAATTTTAGTTTTGGATATGAATAATTCAATTTTGGAGTTACATACATCTCTTTCTGAGTTTGCTATTTTGTTATAAAACTTTTATAATACTGTAAGTTACATTCCATGTATTGTCTCCAAATTCATAATTTGGATTAGATGATGATTGGGGATAGTTATATTTTACACCTAATTTCATGGGGGAGTATAAAATATTTCCATCTACGTTTGAAGAATGAAACAAAAGTGCAATAGAATCTACACAATCTTCTATGGATCATCCTCAGACATCTAATTTTACAACTTCTGGCCATAAATATGATACAATTTATACATCCGAATATGATGCAAACAATTATGAAAAGCCACCCTCATAAAAAAATGGAATGTACTTATGGTAAGGGATTTAAAATATTTTCTCAATTTGGATGTAATGGTAATGAATGTTGTATAAAAGAACAAGGTATCAAGGTCCCTATATAATTAAACATGCAAGGAAAAAAAATGGTCTTCGTTATCATCCTTAAAAACCTATAAAATCTTCTTGAATACCTTCACTTATTGTGAATACAATAACTAAATACCCTCCTAAGGTAATGCTTAATTTTGTTCATCCTAAATTGATAAGTTAAACAAGTAAAAACATGTTATTAGATATATTTCAAAATGACAAGTGACCGGTAGAATTTTTGGAAATTTATGAAAACTTTCCTACTAATCATGATGATCATGGATTTCCCTATTATTTAAATATAGAAGCATACTTTGGGAAATACATTGGTTTATCAGATGATATGGTATATTATAAGGGTATACCTTGAAAATTCCCTACTATTCCAAACCATAATACACTACTTGTAGGAGATAATGTTGATGTCTCAATGTACCCATCTAATGTAGAAAAGTAAATATTTAAATGTCTTGACTCCAATAAACAACAAGAGCATACCATTTTATTACATGAACTTCTTGAATTTTTTGCTTAGTCTTATTTAGATATGCCTAGCATAGATCCTAAGGTAGTTACACATAACAAATTTGTGTTAGGAGACAATGATAAACTCGTAAGAAAAAAGATTCATAAAATAAATCCCAAAGTGGTTTTGTTGGTTAAGGTTGATATTAAAAATCTATTACAATCTATTTTCATCCTCCCTATCGACTATTCACCTTGGATATCAAACATAGTGACTATTAAAAAATTAGACAATCACATTCAAATGTGTAAATTTTTTTGTGACCTTAACAAAGCATCTTTGAAAGATGATTTCCCTCTTCTTGACATAGACACTATGTTTAGTCAATCACAAGACACAATTTAGTATCACTTATGGATGTATTTTCTAGATATAATCAATTTTTTTATTAATCCTCAAGATCAATATAAAATACTTCTTTTATTACACCTTGGAGAATATATTGTTGGGTTTTCATGCCATTTGGATTGAAAAATGCTAGAGTGACATATCAGAGAGCCATAAAATCAATATTATATGGTTTTATACATAATATTTTAGAGGATTATGTTGATGATATCTTGGCTAAAGCTATATTGTGTCAAGATCATGCCAAAATTATCCATCAATTTTTTGAGTGAATTTGTAAGTATAATATGCGATTAAACCCATAAAAGTGTGTCATTGATGTGGACAGTGGAAAAATATTAGGATTTATCATGTCACATCAAGGTATTGAGGTGGAAAAAAAGAAAATTGATGTTATCGTAAACATGCCACCTCCTAAAAATATTTCTCAACTCCATAGCTTACAAGGAAAGATTCAAGCTATCCATCACTTTGTTGCATCATTGGTGGATCAAACTCTTTCCCTTACTCAATTTCTTAAGAAAGAGTCCCATTTTAAATGGAATGAGGATTGCCAAAAATAATTTCAGAATTTAAAGTAATACTTGGCTAACTCACCTATTTTGCAACTAGATACATCATGACATACCTTTATTCTTTCCATTTCTACTTCATCTAATGCATTGGTTGTGTTACTGGAACAACAAGATGTGAGTGGTAAAGAAAATCTTGTTTACTATATTAGTGAAACAATGATTGATTATAAGGCACAATATTTGAATATAAAAAAATAGTGTTTGGCACTTGTGCTTGTGGAAAATAAGTTAACACATTATTTGTTAAATGCTAAAGTGCATGTCATAACAAAGTTTGATCCATTAAAGAATCTTTTCACCAAAAGTGATTTATTAGGAAGCTTAGCCGAATGGGTGATGTTTTTAATAGAATTTGATCTTAAATTTTTCTCTAAAAAGGAAATTAAGGGTCAAGAATTTATTGGCCATTTAGCTGAAGCTCCTTCACCATTAGCTCTACCAAATCAAGAATTATTTCTCGATGAACATATCTTAAAATTAGAGGAAAAAAACATGGGATTTATATTTTTATGGTTGTAAGCATCGAACTAGCATTGGTGCTAGGATTATATTATTACCTCCTTTAGGTAAACCAATTTCCTTATCTTACTATCTCAATTTACTTTGCACAAATAACATTATAGAATATGAAGCGCTTATCATTGGTTTGCATGCAATGTGGTCTCTTAATATTCAACAAATTCATATATTTGGAGATTCTCAATTAATCATAAAAAAAATTAATGGATCATCTCAAGCAAAAGAGATAAGCTATTCCAATATAATGATCTGGCTTTAGTAATATTAAGACATTTTTCCTTGTATACCACTAATAATATTCCAAAAAAGCATAATTGACATGTGGATGTAATGGCAAGCATTTCTTCCTTTATATCCCTCAATGATTCATCTACAAACTTTAAATTTAATGTTTGAAACACCAAAAAATGGGTGTCATCAAGGTGTTTAATAAATAAGATGATGAACCACTATTTTTTTAAGGGATGTTTCACTCAATTATGTATAAAATAAGATGTAAATAATAATTAGAAATGATACCTAGCTATTATAGCAAGTATGGGGGAAGTTTTTAGAGCATAAACAATTGTGTACTTGGCCAAATGCTATTTTTGAGCTACAAAGGACTCATTCGCCTTCAGTGGCGAATGAGTCCTTTTAGGGTTTCAAAAAACTGATTTCAGGGTCATGTTCCTTGATGTATGCACTCTCAAATTCCCTGTTATCAAGTTTTGGAAGTTTGTATGCAATTCTGTAGCTTCAATTCTTTGATCTTGCACTTTGAATGACAACTTTAGCAAGTTTGCAACTTTGACAATTTTGCTCCAAATCTTGCTCCACTTGATCTTCAACTTGTAAATCTGCAATCACACACTCAAAGGTAGAAAAAATTGTTGTTTGTTAGTGAATGGGGGTTTTCCTTGTTCAAACCCCTTGTAGGTAATTAAACCAAATGATGAAATGAAGGAAATGAAGCATGGATATGAAATAATGTAATTGATGTCACCTTGGATGATGTCTTATGAAACAAATCTACAAAATAACATGTAGTGGCCATGAAGACTGTAGATCTTGGATCCTTGAATATGATATGAAAAACTCTTGTAAGTATATCTTCAATGCTACATCCATCTCTTTAGCTCAACAACATGAATGCATGCATCAAAACCTTGACATGATGATATGATCTTGAATTGCTCCAATAAACTCTTGAAATTTTCCTTGAAATGCCTTATGATTGCTCTTGTAATGCTCTAATGCTTGATCACTTGAATGCTTGAATTATTAGAATGAATTGATAGGAGAAAAAATGTTAATTAACCCCTTATTTATACTAAATTAGGAGATTAACCCCAAAATTCAAAAAATTAAGGTCGACACCAAATCTGGAAAGAAACATTATTAAATTCCCACTAGAATGAAATTCAAAAAGGGGGGTCTCATTAAGGGAGGACCCATTCGCCACTTTGAGTGAATGGGTCTTGGCTTAGTTTACTAGGACCTAACCCCAAGGGATTGAAAGAGGGCTAAAAACCTATTTCAAATCAACTAAAAAATGGAGGCCCTATTAAGGGAGGAATTAAATTATAAGTGTTGGGATAGATCTTCAAGACGTATCAAAATTAAGGCTTAAATTTGAATTAAATGAGGTTAATTACTCCAATTACCCATAATTATTTAATGACCACCTAGATAAATGTGAAAGTGCTTTATAACACTTTACAATAGTTAAATAGGTGATGCAGGAGCATCTATGGCCTTGTGCAATCTTGCATCACCAAAAATATTGCTCTTTTAGTTTTTGTTTATTTTCAATAAGGGCTTAGGGCTTAGGAGAATAATATTTTAATTTGCAACAATGTAGATTCCCTTGGTGTGAAATTGTAAATGTAAATTGCATGGGAAATAAGTCTTGGTAAAACAGTGAAAGCATCTTGGAGGGGAATATACCTTTGTGGTGTCCACTTTTGGAGAAGGTCAAAAGGTCTTGTATGCATATAAATGTGTCATAAAATGTCATAATATGGGCTGCAAAGGAATCTTGCATGTTGATTGCATGTATTTGCATGTTGGCCACAAGATTTGCATGTTTTTGCATGTTTGAAGTCGTATCTATGAGACCCAGTTTTAGTAAAATGAGCATAACTTTGTCATACAGTAACAAAATTAAGAATTTCAAAATGATTTGGAAAGCTGGAAAGAAGGGAAACAAAACCCAAAAATTGTTTGAGGATTTTCGGAAAAATATTAGGTCATTGATAGGCAGAAAGAGACGGGTTTTCTTGGTGGTTTTGTGGAGGTTGTTTTGAGAAACCAAGAGTAGTTTCTTCTCACACAACTTCTATGTATTGATGCTGCTCATTTGGAGAAGGGGATTTAGAGAGTTGGTGGTTGCATATCCAGATGCTGCTGAAATGATGTTGAAATTTTATGTTGCAGATTTTTATATGTGTGAAGCCCATGTTGTATGTGAGCATATGAGCTCCATTATTGTGTAATTCAAATTCAGATTTGAAATCAATATATTTTGCATATTTCTCTTCCATATTTGTTGTTAATGTTTATTTGCAGCCTTCTTGCATAGTGGTGAATGTGTGTGTGGTCTTAGATTTGAAAGGGGAGAGTTTCCCTCTCTACATCAATAGGGTACAAATTTAAATACATTTTATTCAGAAAGGGGCCCATAAGGCTTAATTAAGCAAATACATCCGAGACAAGTGTGAAAGTGTGTTACAACACTTTACAACACCTTTGCAAAGGATCAATTAAGGCATGTTTTAGTCAAATAAAGGTGAACAGTGTGAGTGTGTACAACACATTACAACATCACTCCAAGAAATCACTAATTTAGTTATAATGTCAATTATCAAACCAAGTAACAAAAAATGCTACCTTTTCTGTTACTACATTTTCCCCCCACTTTAGTGAGAGGACGACCCCATGTCAAACTCAAACTAAAGTAGACATCCGAGACACTTAAGTATGCTGCAATAACAAAGATACATGATCATAACTTGTCAAAGGCCAAAAAAAATAAACAAAAACAAAGGATCAAGAACAACCATTTCAACACGATGTGAGACAGGGCTATTTTTCCATAACATACACTGCTCACTCTGGGGTAGTGGAACCTTAGTCTTTCCCCTAGGTGAGTTATCCCAAAGAAGTGGTTTAGTGAGAAAGTCATGCTAGTGTGTTGGCTTCTCACCGTATAATGAGAAATTCATGCCAGTATATCAACTTCCCATCATACAAATCATACCAAAGTTATCCTCTTAATAACTTCAATAAGGCACCAAATGTAAATGATTTTGTAAATGCTTTTGAATACCATGTAAAAATTTTGTTAAAGGGGATTTTTCTTTGTTCATTTAATGGTATTCCACTTAGGGAGCATTGTGCCTAATGTCTCCAAGAGAGGAAAAGTCAAAAGTGTCAGATTGTCACCCATGGGATGCCTCATTCACATCATGCCATGACAGTAGATCGTACACTCTTGGATGGCATCAAACCCAATGAAACCACCAAGAAGAGGACACATCAAAAGAAAAATTAAAAATCATGCCATGAAATTTTTCCAAAAGGTGCCATCATTGTATGCCCCCATTTAAAGTAGTTGCTACACCATTACTATGAGCAATTTCTTTAAAGTAGAAAATGTTTTTGTCCTAAGACATGAGAAATTTCCTCAGAAAACCTTGTGCCAAGTCATATGTTTCTAAAATAAGTTGCATCATGAAATAGGAAGGAAGGGTTTCCCCCAAAAATACATAAGGGATCTATGGATTTGGAGTTAGTATGTCTGTGCTACAATGTTATCATAGAGCATAGAACTGCCATTATTCCCAAAATACACATAGAATTGGAAGAATGCCACAAAGAGAGCAAAAACAAAGAAAATCCTTTCAGGTCAACATGGAAGAAACATGAATGTCTCGACACCTTGCATCATCCCCAAAAGGAAAACACAATACAAATTAAAAAGATAAAAGAAAAGATTTTGGATCAACATGGAAGAGACATAAATTTCTCGATGCCTTGCATCATCCCCAAAAGGAAAACACATGACAAATGAAAAATGATTATGACATAGAGAAGAATGAAGGTACATATAGAAGAATGCACAAAAAGAGAGAGAATACATCAAATGAAACATCATGGGGGATCACATTATGCACATGCAATCACAAAAAGAAAAGTGAAAAAAAGCAAAAGACTAGTAAGGCATAGGCGAGTAAACCTAAAGTAGGTCATCCACCTCCCAGTCTTGGTTGGTATAAATGAAAGGCGGGAAACTAGAAAAAAGGGACAACTTCAAGTTCTAAACTAGGACACACACCAAGTTCAACACTCTTTTTAGGAGATTTGTCATTTAAGCTCATGGAAGAAGAAAACAATGTATTCAACTCATCATGCACTTGTTTATCAATATTTACAATGTCAATGCCATCATCTAAGTTAATCACAACAGGAGGTTGAATAACAATGTCCATGCAATGTTCTTGTTTATGATGCAGCGAGGGTTGAGAGTCATCATGCATTACTTTAGGTTGGTTTGGATTTTGATTTTCTATGTCATGGTTGTTTTCTTGAGTTTGCAATCTACAAGCAATAACACACCATTCACATCTACGCTCTCTATCACTTTGATTTATTTTCAGTTTATTGCTAGTTTGTTTTTGTGTAACAATGGGTTTGTCAATCATAGGTTCCTTCTCTTCCTTGGGAGGACTAGAAGAAATGGCAAGAGGTTGCTCAACCGCTTTCTCTTTGACTTTGTAAACTTTTTTGACTCTAGGAGGGACAATGAGATTGTTTATACTATCTTGTGGTATGTTGTGGGAAATTGCAGGAAGTTGCTCTATAGATTGTTCTTGTATGATTATAAGTGTTTTTGGTTCAATCATTATCTCATCAAAGATGGTTGGTTCAGTCATCGGTTGATGCATGTTGCGAAGGGATAGTTCCGTTATTTTCTTTTCCTTGAATTTTTGATATGATTTGAAAAAGAAATATCCATGAGGCTTGATAGGTTCCATAGGCTCAGGCCAAAATAAATCTAGTGAAAAAATCCTTTTTGCCGAGGTAGGAGTAAATACACTATGATGCACAGTGAAGATGTCATCGCCAAATGGAAACTTTAGAAATTTATGCACAACCAAAGGGACGACATTCATGGAGTGAAGCCATGGATAACCTAGGACACAAAATTGGTTTGATTGTGGGATGATGGAGAATGAGACTGTTAATGTTTTTAGTCCCACCTTTAAAGGGATATCTATTGAGCCTATCATAGGGAAAGAAAATTTGTTGTGTCTTGATCCATTCTTTTGGGTTATCATGTGTTTCTTGATATAGCTCATGCACATATAATAATTCTTCTATGATCATATTCTGTCCATAGATGGGATCAAGCAATATCCCATTAGTGGGCTTATTATTGATTCGGCCAACTATGTAAAGATGACCATTAGGTGCACATTTAGGTATGCCATTATGTGAGAAAGAAATGTCTAGAGGTTGTCTAGTCAAGCCCTTACAAGGTTTAGCTTCGATAAATGATATCACTTCATTTGTGGGATGTTGTTCAGTGGTATTCATATTATCATCATTTGTGTCAACATTCATCACATCATTCTTTGTTTCACTAGCTTTGACAAATGAAATATTGTGGTTAGGCATGGGATTTGTAAAGATTTGCAAATTTTGATTAGGAGGATCTATAGACTTATTACCTTGATCATTCATAGCTTCAATTAGTAAATGATTAGAATCAATAAGGTCTTGCACAATATGTTTAAGACGCTTATAGTATTCTGTACTATGGCCATTTGTTTGATAGTAATGACAATAAGAATTTTTTCAAAATACTTTAGGCAATGGTATAGTAGGACCATGTTCTCTAACAAGAGGTAAGGTAAGCATGTTTTTGTCAATAAGCTACAACATGATATTGTGAAGGGTATCGGGTAAAGGAGTGAATTCTCCCTCTCTATCCCCGAAAGGAGTTGTCATTTTTATAGCAACCACTTTATTATTGTTTTGTTGACTTGTTTGAGGAGGATTTAATTGTAGAAAGCCCTTATTTTTTGTTGAATGGTTGATAATTGTTTTGAGTTGTGGATTCATAATTTTCAGGATGACTAGGGGAATTTTTCACATCATGACTCCCAATCAAGTTTTGATGGTCACGAAGGGTTGTATATAACTATTTGAAGGATGGAAACCTCAACATTTCAAGTTTTCTTTGGAGTTTATCTTGTAAGTTGGAAATGAACGTTCTTTGAAGGTCGACATCAGGAATCTTAATTTTCACTTGCAAATAAAGTGTTTGATATCTTACTATGAAATCAATCACTTTCTCATCCTCTTTTTTCTTTCATGTCATTAAATCAACAAGGGTCATCTTGGGACCCATGTGAATATGGAAGTGGTTGTAAAAGGCATCAATGAGTTCATTGAATGAACCAATTGAATTGTTCGGTAAAGAGGAAAATCACTCTAGAGTATTATCCTTCAAAGATCTAGGGAATAACTTAACCAACAATTTATCCTCAAAGATGAAATCACTACAAAAGCCCATGAAGGTGGAAACATGGCTTATATAATCTCCTTTCCCACCATATTTATCAAAGTGAGGGACCTCTATACCTTGTGGCATTTGTGCTTGTAATATGTCAGGGGAAAATGGGGTCGACTTGATGTGTTGCAAAGGTTGACCATTATTGTTCTGCTGTAATGTTGCCACTTGTTGTTGAAGGGATGCCATGGTTTAAAAAATTGAATTCATGATAGGGTCATTTTGGTTATAGGGTTGAGGGGAATAGGGTGGTGTAGTGTATGTATGCAGAGGGCTAGTGAATTGTAGGTTATTGAAGGTGGATTTTTGAGGTATTATTGTGTTTGAAGAATTTCCTATAGGAATACCTATGGAAGTGTATATAGTGCTAGTAGGTATGACTATTGTGGTTGGATGAATGGTAGTTGTGGGTTGAAATGTTGTTGTAGGTTGGAATGTTGTTGTAGGTTGTGTACTGGTGTATGTAAGAATGGATATTAGTATTGTGGGGGATGGGATTGGAATTCCACCTTGGATTTGAGTAGACCCCAAAGCTTGAGTGGAAGTGGTAATGGTAGGGACAGTGCTGGTAACGTTAGGGACATTAGTTTTAGGAGGTGAAGTCATGGGAAATGAAGTATGCAAACTATGAGCCATGGAGGGTTGATTCTCAACACTATCGGAAAGAGAGTTAGGAAACCCAAGATCCACAGTGAGTGAGATATCATGGAATGACATGAGCCTTATGTTGGACCTCTAAAATTTGGCTAAATTTTGAGGGCCCATGAATTTTTTTTCCTAATGCACTCAGAAGTACCCTATAGAATAAGCCTAAGTGGCTCAATTTGAAAACCTATAACTTTGTACCCCTTGATTTTTCATGAAAAGTAACTTTGGGGAGGTGTTGATAACTTATAAAAAATGGTGTGTGACCATTTTCAGCCTCCTTGGATTGGTTTTGGTGAGTTTTTGAAGTCTTGGTTTCAAGGCTCAAAAGTTGGTTCGTTGTTTGCACATGTTACACCTTTCTGAGTAAGCCATTTTTGTGATGTTGTATCTTTGTGCTTGTTGAGTATTAAGCCCAACTGATATTTTTACATGATTCTCTACATCTTAACGAATCCCCATGTCAGATGGCATAGCCCCGTGAAGCCATTTGTCAAGTTTCCCAGCTTGATTCCGTTTGCAAATTATTCAGATTTACAAATTGAACTGTGTAAATCTAAAAAAAGTGCCCCCACATTTGAATTTATATTTGGTGATCTAATGACCCGCATGCTAAGATGAATGTTCTCTATGATTCTCTATATGTTTATCTACCACTTTTCCAGATTGTAGGCCCCTAGCTTGTCATTTGCTATTTTTTCAAAGCCCATTCCAAATGAACTTTTTTAGGGTTTCAGAATCAACATTTTCAAAAAACCCTGAGAAGGAAACTTCGAGGATTGATATTTTTCACCTTGAGCATCATAATAAACATCTGTCTAATGCTCTAGATTCTTTGTATAACATTTCACCAAAATGTCAGCTTTCGAGGCTTAGGGAGGTGGTTTGGTTGATTTTTGAAGCTGATTCTGAAGGCTACTCAGATGGTTTTGGAAAATTTTCAGAGGTGCAAAATGTTAAATTTAAATGGCCATCTACAAGTTTTCACATTCAGAATGCATTCAGATAGGGTTTTAGAGTGTTTGTGTGAGCCAATTGTCTAGAAACAATTTTTTTTTAGCGAGGCCCACATTGGACCTGACATGTTTGCACAATTGTGAAATTGCAAGTGTTGCAATGATTTCAACCACTTTAAATTGATTGCTCTGATTATATTGAAATGATGAATCTCCTGTAAAGACTAATATTGTTTAGGCCTCATGATTATATGGATACACATATATGTCTTGAAGCTTTTGAATTAGCTTATTGATGAAGTAGATGTTGTTAAGGGAAATCCTTTAATAGTTAGCCCAATCAAGCAGTTACACACTTTTAGAGCATGGGCTTATAATTTGAGTACACATTTGAAACTCACACTTTTTATTTTTAATTGGTTGCCATGCATATGTTATTATTGAGATGGAGCTCAACCATTCTTGTTTTTAGTTACGTATTTTGGAGGGGACTACAAGGATGTGGCTATAGATCTTGGTTAAGTAATGGAGCTTACACCGTTATGAAGGTACCCAAAAGACATGGAGGCCAACATAGGCTCAAAATAGACATGTAATGAGAGATGCAATTTGAGTGGATAAATACTTATCAACTATTGTATGTGTGCTGGTGACATGAAATTAAAGGTGGAATGTAGTGCTGACAGGTGTAATATAGGAATGATGAAAATTTATAGTTTACAGAATGCTATTAGGTTTCAAGAAACTTGAAGCCATTGCAAATCTTAGAAGATTGATGAAAGTGTGGTACCTGACATTGGAGGAAGTGAGCATGATCAAGATGAGATATGGGAGCAATGGAGCTAAGGGTATAAACAACCATCAAAGTGTGGAGGGTGGAGGATATTTTGCGCATTTAAAGAATCCATAGATCAAGGCAACACATCTAAAAAAAATGCTCCCAAGAACCATTTTTAGGCTATTGGCATAGCCCAGGGAAAGCTTATGTGGAATATGCCTTTATGCAAGTTGAGAAGGGCCACAACCATACCTGATGGCATGGTTCTCCTCCATTGATTAAAAGAGGGATTTCAAGGAATAAACCACTACATTTTAAAAGAGCTCAAGACTTGTATGGCATAAATATTTGAATGTGGTTGGGAACGAAAGGAGGAGTGCCAATGTACCAGATCTAAATATAGTAAAATACAGGATATGGGCATCTAATAAGTGTGCGTCTTGTGGGATCTATAGAACATGTATAAGGAAGTAAGGTTTTACAAATGTAATTAGAAATTAGGGAGACAACACTTCATAAGGCTCGATAGAATGATGAAGAGGGCATCGCACCAGCTGAAGACGCCTGAATTGGATATTGTGAAAAGGAAATTCTTGCGCAAATACAGTGTGCTGCTGTAGGAAACACCAGTTTTCAGTGGAAACCTTAACACAAGTTTGTTTGCGATAGTAACAATAGGTGCTTGTAGATAAATTATATCAAAATTGCTGAGTGTTTCCTTCAAATGGTTAGGGTTTCATGAAGGAGGTTGCTATCCAGGAGGAATAATGGACTTGGGTGGAGAAGAAGGCTCTCGCTTATCGCTATTTTCAATGGTTTCTTCCTCTGTGCATCAGTGATGGGCAGTGTAAATCTTCCATTCTCATGCATTGTTGTTTGATTTTGGCTTTCCACATTGTGTTAGCGATGGATGAAGTTTTCTTTTCTTCATTAGGTATCGCTGATTGATATAAATTTTTCTAAACACATTAGCAATATGTGATGCTTCTCATCTATTGCTAATTGGTGTCTCCACTTGCTTATTACATCAGAGATAAGCAATGGATGAAGCCATGGTGGGGCCGATCAAAATAATTAAAGGCAAAGCATTAGAACGTGAAGTGCCAATAAAATTTGGGTTTTCACTATTTGAAAGGAGGATGAAATTTAAGATGCAAAATGAAAACATTGAGGTAGGGGTAATTTTATTTTCCATTTTCATTAAAGGGGTAAATGAAATGGTATGAGTAAAATTTTTACCTAGGAAGAGAATATTTTAAATAAAATATGCAAATTGGGGTCATGGGTAAAATTTATTTTGCCCGATAAATTGTTCAAGGGAAAATATTTTAAAAGGAATGATTTACATGAATAAAATATATCTAGATAAATTTTATTTACTCCATGTAAGTGGCAATTATTTTGAAAGTTGCTGGGTAAAAGTTTTGAAGAACTTTTGAATAAAATATTAAAAGATGGATGTATGATGGAAAATAGTTTTAAAAGGCCCCTTTTGTAAAGTCTGAGTACTTTATTTGGCTGGAGATGAATACTGTAATGTGCATGAGAAAATAAAGAGCAGAGGTGAAATTTTTCTATAGAGAAGAGAATATTTGCATCCCGGTGAATTAAAGAGTGAACACGAAAGAATTTTATTCTTTCATAAACAAATATTTTCTACTATGAACAAAAGTAGAATGACGTGTCTTCCAAAAGAAGAATATTTTTCTATTACAGGTTAATGATGAAGTAGGAATGCAGGGGAAAGGATGAAGAGTCTTCAAAAAGAAAAGGAGTTGAAGATCAACGAATCAAAATACACCATGTGTCTTTTTCAGATGACCATTTAGGGTTTTTTGTTTTTCCTTAAGTGTTGTCTTTCTTCCTCATTCGAGGGAGGTTGTTTTGTAATTCATCACAGAGAATATTGTAATAGGAATAGAAAAAAATTCAGTGGTTTTGTTTTAGGTTGGATTTTATGATATCTTTGTAATTTTTATTGCAAACTGGTAGGATAATACTGAATAGTGCAATTTCAAGACTACTTTCTCTCCTATGTGCTTGTTTTATGAGTTTTGGATACATATAATCAAGGATTATTTTATTCATCTCCATTGGTTTTTAGTGGGTGTGTGGTTTATTTATTGCCCATTAATTCAAGGAATTAATATAAGTGCTTGAACGAAGCTATAGATTCATGTGAATGAAGTACTAGGATTCTGATAAGAAGTAGTAGTCAGGATATTATTCTAAAATATTGTAATGCAACATTTCAGAGCTTCATGTGATGTTAGTTGAAATATTGTTATCAGATTATCTGGTATTATGGGTGTTTAAGATGACTCCATTCCAATGAATGAAGCACTGATGTAAGTGATTTATTCATGTTATATTCTGTTGGTTGATTCAACAGTTGATCACAAATTTAAATCAAGTTTACTTGTCCATCTCTGTATGTTTTTGTGTTGAGTTTTAAAGAATCATATTCTCCTGTTTAGTGTGCACACAACCATAAAGGTCAGCCATACCTTCAAGGTATTGTGTATGGTAAGCATATACATGAGATTTATCTATTCACTGTGTTTGATACTGTGGTACACAAATATATGAAAGTACAAGGTCTAGATCACCCTCCCAAGTTTAATAGAGCCTGAACTACAGAAGATTTCAGTCTCTTTGATTGAATCTTGTTCGTTGCCCATATCAACCCATTGAGTTTGAATATGAGAGTGAAAAATCTTTAGGACTCATTGCACCTGTTGATTTGGGAACCAATAGATTGGAAACTCTACTAGGGAGACATTAGAAGAATATCCATTTGGAAAGATTCAAGGATTTGTTGAATCTAAACATTTGGTTCAGATAGAATAGTTTTCAGACTTGGAGGTGAAGTTGTTGTAGTGAACTTGAAAGTTGCATGATCTGTGGTGCTCTGCTATGGGATAAGACCCAAAAGGAAAATCATCTTTGAAAGAGCTTCATACTGCTTAAGTTTAGTCCTCTATGAAGAGAGGTGGTGACTCTGTCAACAAACTTGATGAAGGTGTAAGGAATGTTTTAGATCAGAAAGATCTCTAGCCAGGAGGAATAATGTGCAGCAGCTGCACATAACCAGGTATTCTCCATGTTTTGGTTTTCATGAAGGATAAACTTGTATATGAAAACTGTATTTGTAAGACTTGAAAAATTTGATTCCCTATTGAGTGATTAAGCACTAAGGAGGGGAAATAGTAGTGGTAAGCTTGCATACTTCTGTATTACTAGATTGTAGTATCTATTATGAAGATAAGTATTAAATGCTTTTGAACAAACTCATTTAGAGAATCTTAGACAAGTTGAGATATAAATTTGTATTGTAAAAGCTTAAGATTAGGTTGTAAAAGAAGTTTGAAATACCCAGTGTAACTACAAAGTTGATAAGGAAAGGCCTCTAAGAGTATAAGAAAATGTATCATCAACCTATGCATCCTAGTGTGCAGCCCCTCTCATGTAACAAAAGAAATTTCAGCATTAAAAGGTACATGGCCATAAGTGTTGATGGCATTTATGGTTACCCCAGTGTTATTCCATCTAACATCAGGGAATACTTACCAAAATTTAGTGGTGAAAAGTGTGAATCAACAAGGAAGCATTTGCAACAATTCAACAATTTAATGGATGACTTTGAAGTAGATCATGAGGACGTGACCATGAGGTTATTTGTTCAGTCCCTAAAGGGAGATTCAAGACACTGGTTCTCTAATTTACCAACATGCTCAGTCTACTCTTGGAAGGAATTCAAAGCAGTATTCATGGAGTAGTTTGGTAAAAAAATCAATGCTAGTTCTTTGCTCAATAAATTTATGAGCATTGAGAAAGAAGAGGACGAGTTGGTTCCCACATTTAATCAAATATTTGCTACAAAACTGAGGTATGTTCCTAAGATTTTGGGACTAAGTGATGTGGTGTTTTTGGTTGTGTATTTGGGAGCTTTTGATAGTAAGATGAGCTATCTATTGAGAGATAAAGATCCCAAAACCTTGTATCAAGCATATGGGATAGCCATGAACATTGAAAACAACCTGAATTATGGAATGCATAAACATAATTTGAATGCAAGTGTTCGCTTCCATGAGACACCAAATGTTGATCAAACTACTAGCTATTCTGATAATGAGACCACAAAGAGGGTCCATCTATAGTCTTATGGTTTAGATGAATCTGGTAATTTGTTTGAAGATGAGAGTGATAATGAAATAATGCATTCATCATTCAGTATGCTAGAACCATGTAGTTCTAATTAAAATATTTCCAGGATTGAAAATTTTGTCAATAGTGAGCATGGTATCATGGAGCCTATTCATGCACATTCAACTCATAAGGTTGATCACGCTGATTGTTATTTTATTGATCATACTAGCTTGAATGAAGTATACTTAGAAAGTTTTATATCAGATAAGGATAACATTAGCATGCAAGATGTGGATGACATGGTTTCACTCTCAAGTGATCAAATTATGCATTATGATGAAATTTGAGAAATGGGACACCACCATTTTTGGGTAATATTGCTATGGGGCTTGAAGAGTTTTATAACCATGTATGTGGAGATGGCTGAAGTTTCAGATTTGTGTATTGAACAATCAGAGGGTGAAATGAAGGAAGGCATTGGCTACTAGGAATTTAGCGCCGATTATGATTATGCCTATGAAGAGGACATTCACTGTGGTGTTTCAGAGTATGATGATATGGAAGATTTAAATTTTCCTATTGAAGAGGCTGAGGTTCTTATGACAACGATGAATGTAAGGGAAAACCCCCTTATTTCATGAGCTTCCATCTTCACTAGAGATGAGAAATGATGATCCTTATTGGTGCAGAAATAACCCACTCTTTATTGAGGATTTTGATGATGCATCTGACACAGGGTTAGAGTGTAGTCTTGAGCAAACAAAGTAACACATTGATGAGTTCCTTGAGGGAAATGCTTATGAATTTTTTACATTTGATATAGGTGCTGCATATAAGGTTGAATGTCAAGATGCTAGCTACCTATAAGAGTATGAATGTTTTTAGTTCCCAACTTAGTTGGAAGGTATTCTGATAGAGCATGACAATCAGATGAAAATAAAATAATGTTATTTTCATTATGAACATGTTTCATATGATGAACATAACCCATATGTGTCATGTGAGTATGAAATTTTTCAGTTCATGTTTGGTTATACAATGCAAAATGATGGAGATTACACTGACAATATTATGCTCAACAAAGTTATGATAATTACCAATGGTAATGTTTATGATCAAATTATTCTCAGTAATATACTCAGATTGATCAAATTTTTATGTGATGAAAATAAGATATTTGACAAAGGAAGGTTTTGGTATTACCTTTTTGGGGGCCCGAGGCCTCCAAATGAAGTTTGAAAAATGAGTTCCTATGTTGCATAAAGGAGCAGTTTACAATGCCCAATGGATAAGGCACTTGGTCTGCTCTCCCATAGATATGGAATCTCGCCATGGCCGCAAGGGGCATGCGTCCCTAGTCAGAGCCACTGTTGGGACCTCCAAAATTTGGCTAAATTTTGAGGGCCCATGAAATTTTTTTCCTAATGCACTCAGAAGTACCCTATAGAATAAGCCTAAGTGGCTCAGTTTGAGAACCTATAACCTTGTACCCCTTGATTTGTCATGAAAAGTCACTTTGGGAAGGTGTTGAGCACTTATCAGAGATGGTGTGTGACCATTTTTAGCCTCCTTGGATTAGTTTTGGTGAGTTCTTGAAGTCTTGGTTTCAAGGCTCAAAAGTTGGTTTGTTGTTTGCACATGTTACACCTTTCTGAGTAAGCCATTTTAGTGATGTTGTATCTTTGTGCCTGCTAAGTATTAAGCCCAACTGATATTTTTTCATGATTCTCTGCATCTTAACGAAGCCCCATGTCAGATGGAATAGCCTTGTGAAGCCATTTGCCAAGTTTCCAGGCTTGATTCCTTTTGTAAATTATTCAGATTTGCAAACTGAACTATGTAAATCTGAAAAAAGTGCCCCCACATTTGGATTTATATTTGGTGATCTAATGAACCACATGCTAAGATGAATGTTCTTTGTGATTCTCTATATGTTTATCTACCACTTTTCCAGTTTGTAGCCCCCTAGCTCCTCATTTGCTATTTTTTCAAAATCCATTCCAAATGAACTTTTTCAGGATTTTAGAATCCGTATTTTCATAAATGTTTGAGAAGGAAACTTTGAGGATTGATATTTTTCACCTCGGGCATCATAGTAAACATTTTTTTGATGCTCTGGATTCTCTGTATAACATTTCACCAAAATGTCAGCTTTCAAGGCTTAGGGAGGTGGTTTGGTTGATTTTTGAAGCTGATTCCGAAGGCTACTTAGGTGGTTTTGGCAAATTTTCAGAGGTGCAAAATGTTAAGTTTAAATAGGCATTTGCTCAATTTTTTGCATTCAAAATGCATTCAGATAGGGTTTCAGAGTGTTTGTGAGAGCCAATTGTCCAGAAACATTTTTTTTTAGCCAGGTCCACATTGAACTCAACATTTTTGCACAATTGTGAAATTGCAAGTGTTGCAATGGTTTCAACCACTTTAAATTAATTGATCCGATTAGATCTAAATGGTAAATCTCCTGTAAAGACTAATATTGTTCAAGCCTCATGATTATATGGATACACCTATATGTCTTGAAGCTTTTGAATTGGCTTGTTGATGAATTAGATGTTGTTAAGGGAATTCCTTTAATAGTAAGCCCAATTAAGTAGTTACACACTTTTAGAGCATGTGATTATAATTTGAGTACACATTTGAAACTCACACTATTTATTTTTAATTGGTTTCCATGCATATGTTATTATTGAGATGGAGCTCAGTCATTCTTGTTTTTAGTTACCTATTTTGGAGGGGACTACAAGGATGTGGCTATAGATCTTGGTTAAGTAATAGAGCTTACACTGTTATGAAGGTACCCAAAAGACATGGAGGCTAGCATAGGCTCGACATAGAAATGTAATGAGAGATGCAATTTGAGTGGATAAATACTTATCAACTGTTGTATGTGTGTTGGTGACATGAAATTAAAGGTGGAATGTAGTGCTGACAGGTGTAATATGGGAACGATGAAAATTTATAGTTTACAAAATGCTATTAGGTTTTAGGAAACTTGAAGCCATTGCAAATCATAGAAGATTGATGAAAGTGTGGTACCTAACATTAGAGGAAGTGAGCATGATCAAGATGAGATATGGGAGAAATGGAGCTAAGGGTATATACAACCATCAAAGTATGGAGGGTGGAGGATCCTCTACACATTTAAAGAACCCATAGATCAAGGCAACACATCTAAGAAAAAAAAAACTCCCCAGAACCGTTTACAGGCTATTGGCACAACCTAGGGAAAGCTTATGGTGGAATGTGCCTTTATGCCTGTTGAGAGGGGGGACAACCATACCCGATGGCATGGTTCTCCTCCATCAATTAAAAGAGGGATTTCAAGGAATAAACCACTACATTTTAAAAGAGCTCGAGACTTGTATGGCACATAGATTTGAATGTGGTTGGGAATGAAAGGAGGAGTTCCAATGTACCAGATCTAAATATGGTAAAATGTAGGATATGGGCATCTATCAAAGCATTGAGGAATAAGTGTGCATCTTGTGGGATTTGTAGAACATGTATAAGGAAGTAAGGTTTTGCAAATGAAATTAGAAATTGGGGAGACAACACTTCAGAAGGTTCAATAGAATGATGAAGAGGGCATCACACCAAATGAAGATGCATGAATTGGATATTGTGCGAAGGAAATTCTTGCAAAAATATAGTGTGCTGCTGTAGGAAATGCCAGTTTTTTAGTGGAAACCCTAACACAAGTTTTTTTTGTGACAGTAACAATAGGCACTTGCAGATAAAATATATCAAAATTGCTGAGTGTTTCCTTCGAATGGTTAGGGTTTCATGAAGGAGGTTGCTGTCTGGGAGGAATGATGGACTTGGGTGGAGAATAAGGCTCTCGCTTATCACTATTTTCAATGGTTTCTTCCTCCGTGCATCAACAATGGGTGGTGTAAATCTTCCATTCTTGCACATCGCTGTTTGATTCTATCTTTCCACATTGTGTTAGTGAGGGATGAATTTTTCTTGTCTTCATTGGGTATCGCTGATTTATATAAATTTTTCTAAACACATTAGCGATATGTGATGGTTCTCATCTATCACTAATTGGTGTCTCCGCTTGCTTATTACATCAAATATAAGTGATGGATGAAGCCATGTTGGGCCTGGCCAAAATAATTAAAGGCAAAGCATTAGAACGTGAAGTGCCAATAAAATTTGGGTTTTCACTATTTGAAAGGAGGATGAAATTTAAGATGCAAAATGAAAAAATTGAGGCAGGGGTAGTTTTATTTTCCATTTTCATTAAAGGGGTAAATGAAATGGTATGAGTAAAATTTTTACCTAGGAAGAGAAAATTTTAAATAAAATATGCAAATTGGGGTCATGGGTAAAATTTATTTTTCCCGATAAATTGTTCAAGGGAAAATATTTTAAAAGGAATGATTTGCACAAATAAAATCTATCCAGATAAAGTTTATTTACTCCATGTAAGTGGCAATTATTTTGAAATTTGTTGGGTAAAAGTTTTGAAGAAATTTTGAATAAAATATTAAAAGATGGATGTATGATGGAAAATAATTTTAAAAGG
This sequence comes from Sequoia sempervirens, assembly GCA_007258455.2. Lineage (NCBI taxonomy): Eukaryota > Viridiplantae > Streptophyta > Pinopsida > Cupressales > Cupressaceae > Sequoia > Sequoia sempervirens. Next base: position 91,748 of record VDFB02287009.1, read on the forward strand.
CCCCTTTTGTGAAGTCTGAGTACTTTATTTGGATGGAGACAAATACTGTAATGTGCATGGGAAAATAAAGAGCATAGGTGAAAGTTTTCTATAGAGAAGAGAATATTTGCAGCCTAGTGAATTAAAGAGTGAACATGAAAGAATTTTATTCTTTCATAAACAAATATTTTCTACTATGAACAAACGTAGAATGACGTGTCTTCCAAGAGAAGAATATTTTTCTATTATGGGTTAATGACGAATTAGGAATGCAGGGGAAAGGATGAAGAGTCTTCAGTAAGCAAAGGAGTTGCAGATCAACGAATCAAAATACACCATGTGTATTTTTCAGATGACCATTTAGGGTTTTTTGTTTTTCCTTAAGTGTTGTCTTTCTGCCTCATTCGGGGGAGGCTATTTTGTAATTCATCACATAGAATATTGTAATAGGAATATAAAAAATTTCAGTGGTTTTTTTTTAGGTTGGAGTTTATGATATCTTTGTAATTTTTATTGCAAACTGGCAGGATACTACTGAATAGTGCAATTTCAAGACTACTTTCTCTCCTATGTGCTTGTCTTATGAGTTTTGGATACATATAATCAAGGATTATTTTATTCATCTCCATTGGTTTGCAGTAGGTGTGTGGTTTATTTCTTGCCCATTAATTCAAGGAATGAATATAAGTGCTTGAATGGAGCTGTAGATTCATGTGAATGAAGTACTAGGATTCTGATAAGAAGTAGTAGTCATGATATTATGCTAAAATATTGTAATAAAAAATTTCAGAGCTTCATGTAATGTCAGTTTAAAGATTGTTAACAGATTAAGTGGGTGTTTAAGATGACTCCATTCCAATGAATGAAGCACTGATGTAAGTGATTTATTCATGTTATATTATATTGGTTGATTCAACAGCTGATCACAAATTTAAATCAAATTTACTTGTCTATCTCTATACATTTGTGTGTTGAGTTTTAATGAATTATATATCACATGTTTAGTGTGCACACAACCATAAAGGTCATCCATACCTTCGAGATGACCCTCCTAGGTTTAATAGAGCATGAAGTGCCGAAGATTTTAGTCTCTTTGACTGAATCTTGTTCGTTGGCCATATCAACTAGTTGAGTTTGAATATGAGAGAGTGGAAAATATTTAGGACTCATTGAATTTGTTGATTTGGGAACCAACACCTTGAAATACGTCTTATAATAGTATTGCAAATAGGACACCAAGTTGTAAAGCTCATGCAAATTTTACAACCCCAGTGTGCAAACCCTAAAATAGCAAAGGGACAATGCAATAATCTAGAATAAAATGGAATTTTTAGAATCTAAGCAGTGCAATTTACTGATTACACAATGTAATAAGCTGAAAATGAAATGTTTTGATGTAATTTTGAAATTTTAACAATGCACTAAAATGAAGCAATTTAAGCTAAATGCAATGAAATTGTTGAAACAGGAAATTAGGAAATTGAAACATAAAGGTAACAACATCAAATAGAAGCTAAAAACTGAGACTTTGATGTCCTAAAAATGCAGAGTAGTAGCTAATAGGGAATCATTTTCTAGTAAGGGAAATGGGTCCTAGTTAGATGTTTCTAAGATATTTTTATGGATTTCAAAGTGAATTTTGATGCTTTTTCATTTGCTAGAAGATTAAGATTAGACTTGATTAGGGACTCATTCACCAATAAGGGAAAATGGGTCTTGGTTAGGTATTTTAAAACTATTTTTTAATGATTTGCAAGTTCTATTTATATCTTTTAGTTCCAGGTTTGAGATAGTGAGCTTCAACTTCAAATTTTCTAGAAATTTAATGTAAAAATGCAAAGAAAAGATGAAATGCAAGGCCTAATTTGAATGCAATTTTTTTTTTCAAATTTGTATGATATCTAAATGAGATGAAAAATGACTGATTTGTTTTTGTAATTTTTAGATTTAGAGAGATGCAAAAAAATGCAAATCTAAACCCTATATGATATGCAAGATTTCAATGCAAACCAAGTAATCCTAAATGAGATCTTAATTCAATGCAAATATAAATGAAAATGAATTAAATATCTAACTTAAGATGCAATGAGGGACTCTAAAATTCAAAAAATTGCAATGTTGAATGATTCAGGTTCACCATAATGAAACACCAAAAAATGGGTGTCATCAAGGTGTTTAATAAACAAGATGATGAACCACTATTTTTCTAAGGGATGTTTCACTCTTGATTATGTGTAAAATAATATGTAAATAACAATTAGAAATGCTACCTAACTGTTATAGCAACAATGGGGGAAGTTTTTAGAGCATAAAAAGATGTATACCTAGCAAAAAAGTTGTTTTTGACCTACAAAGGACTCATTCGCCTTTAGTGGCAAATAGGTCCTTTTAGGGTTTCAGAAAAATGATTTCAAAGTCCTTTTCCTTGATTTATGCACTCTCAAATTCCCTGTTATCAAGTTCTGGAAGCCTATATGCAATTATGTAGCTTCAATTCTTTGATCTTGCACTTTGAATGACAAGTTTAGCAACTTTGCAACTTTGACAATTTTTCTCCAAATCTTGCTCCACTTGATCTTCAACTTGTAAATCTGCAATCACACACTCAAGGGTAGAAAAAATCATTGTTTGTTAGTGAATGGTGGTTTTCCTTGTTCAAACCCCTTGTAGTTAATTAAACCAAATGATGAAATGAAGGAAATGAAGCATGAATATGAAATAATGTAATTGATGTCACCTTGGATGATGTCTTATAAAACAAATCTAAAAAATAACATGTAGTGGCCATGAAGACTATAGATCTTGGATCCTTGAATATGATATGAAAAATTCTTGTAAGTATATCTTTAATGCTACATCCATCTCTTTAGCTCAACAACATGAATGCATGCATCAAACCCTCAACATGATTTGATCTTGAATTACTACAATAAACTCTTGAAATCTACCTTGAAATACCTTATGAATGCTCTTGTAATGCTTTAATTCTTGATCAATTGAATGCCTAGAATGAATTGCTAGGAGAAAAAATGTTAATTAACCCCTTATTTATACTAAATTAGGAGATTAACCTTGAAATTCAAACAATTAAGGTCGACACCAGATTTGGAAAGAAATATTATTAAATTCTCATTAATTCAAAAAGGGGGGTCTCATTAAGGGAGGACCCATTTTTCACCTTGGGTGAATGGTTCTTGGCTCAGTTTACCAGGACCTAACCCTAGGGGATTGAAAGAGGGCTAAAAACCCATTTTGGATCAACTAAAAAATGGGGGTCCTATTAAGGGAGGACCCATTCGCCACCTAGGGTGAATGGGTCCTGACACCATTTTCCAGGACCAAACTTTTCCAATAAATATTTTGTGAATTAAATTATAAGTGTCGGGATAGATCTTCGGGAGGTTTCAAAATTAAGGCTTAAATTTGAATTAAAGGGGGTTAATTACTCCAATTACCCTCAATTAATTAATGACCACCTAGATAAATGTGAAAGTGCTTTATAACACTTAAATAGGGTGAAAATTTAAATACATTTTATTCAAAAAGGGGCCCATAAGGCTTAATTAAGAAAATACATCTTAGAAAAGTGTGAAAGTGTGTTACACCACTTTACAACACCTTTGCAAAGGATCAATTAAGGCATGCTTTAGTCAAATAAAGGTCCTAGAATAGTGTGAATGTGTACAACACATTACAATACCACTCCAAGACATGACTAATTCATTTTTAATGTCAATTATCAAACCAAGTAAGGAAAAAGGCTACTTTTTCCATTACTACAATGTTTATAATCTCACATTACCATCGATAGCTAAAAACATTAAATATGAGATAGTTTGTCATGTAATTAAGTCAGATAAATGGTACTCCCATATATCAATATTTTCATGATGGTAGGTCTTTCCTAAACCAACTATAAAAATACAAAAGCTTGTATTGAAATCTCACAACACAGTATATAATTTTAGCTAATGTGCTATATTGAAGGATATATAATGGTCTTCTTCTTTGAATTTGACTTAGAAAATCATAGATTCTAGTGGCTCTTTAAGAACCCATTCAAGTGCTTGTGGTGTTGAATGAACAAGACAATTGAGAGGGAGGGGGTGAATCAGTTGTAGCAAATTAAAACATCAAAACCCTCAACAATAATCAAATCCACATGTGCTTTCATTAAACCCTTATTCTGTTAATGTGTTTAAACATGAAATACAAATAATAGAAATTAAAATAACAACACCATGTACATAAGAGAACACTAGATTTACATGGAAAGGAAAATGAGGGAAAAGAACAATGAGGATTAGCTCACAATATAAGTAATAACAAAACCTATACAAGAGCTCATTGCTACAATAGGACACACTGTCCAAAAAGGCTCACATCTAGGGCTCATTTCCACATAAAGAACACCAAAAGATAGAAGAGAAATGTTACATAGAGAAAAATTTATCAATGCAACAAGGAATCCACCACAAATGCTTGAACACTTTCACAAACTTGTATGAAATATTGCAAACACCTTCAACTCACTGCATTCAGGAATCCAACACTTTGAGGTTCTCATTGCTCTGCTCAAATTCACACTTTACTCTTTAGAAATTCACATCACTTCATTCACACACCTCTTTTTCTTTCATGTATTTTCTATCTTAACAACCTTCAACATCTCAACTCATACTTATAATGCCCTCAACCTTGAAAAATTTCTCCAAGGTCGGCAATGCACGCTTCATACTTTGTAATTTCAAATTAGGTCAGCACTAAACATTCCCACAGTGGATAGGAATGAAATTAGAACAAAAACAACTTAATTGAGACCCAAATTAAATTTCATGCCATGGTACTCCTTCATTAATGCTTGAATATCTTCAAATGTAGTGTAGACACTAGGTTGACCGTTACCCATGAACACACATTAAACATTAAGTGCACACTTCCTTAAATCAATCCAAAACTTTCGATACACCTGACCAAAAATCCTCTTGACACAAACAAGAGAACAAAACCATTAAATCTCCTTCAAAACCACAAGTCCTAAAAAAAAAATACAGAGAAATGTGGAACAAATACATTTCTCCTAGACACCTCTACACAACATTGCAAAACCAATTCACATATTGGTGAACACAACTTTGTCTAACCAATGATATATAAACCCAAATTCTAGATAAAGAATCCTATAACAATCTTGGAAAATATATCAGAACCACACAGGCATAGCATCAACACAGAAGAAAAACAAAGCACAATCTAGAGCACATTTTGATCACTTGCACAACACTATTTTCTTTGTTTATCAAATTTTCTAAAAAGAACTTGGAAACCAAGTACTAGAGACATCATCTCAGCTCATTACTTCATTCCAACTCATCTTTAGGAACTGCAACAAAAAGATAGCTCCATATGCTCACAATACTTCCTCAATATATCAACTACACATGCACAAATTGCAACAACTTGTTTTCCTCTTTTTTCACAATTTTCTCAATATGATCGACATCTTCATCATGCAACAAACTTCTTAACACATAGTTGCCATCAATGACAACACCAACCTGTAGAATTCTTGTTGAAATCAATGACAACACCTTCAAACTTGTAACATGTGGATGACACTTTGGTGGTACATATTTGGTTCAAAAACTAATTCGTATAAGATATATTATTGGAAAAATATAAAGCAAGATTATTTTTCCTTCATTAGGAAATGTACTAAATGTTAGCAACATAAAAATTTAATTCATGCTCCTACCCACAAGCTTCATCTCAAGTTTCCATTTTTTCTATTTTCTATGTGGGGCTTGGATCTGATTGGAAATATTTCTCCCCCTTCATCTCAAGGATACACTTTTAATATTGCACAACTATAGATTATTTCATGAAATGGGTTGAAGCAATGCCACTTTACTCCATGAAAATTGAAGCTATTTGTCACTTTATATTGGATAACATTATATAAAGATATGGTCTTCCTTCTACTCTAGTTTTAGATAATGGTACATCACTTAAGAACAATGAAGTGAAGAAGTTCCTAGAAAATTTTCATATACAATATTATTTTCTACATCATATCATTTGCAATCAACTAGTTAAGTGAAAGAATCTAACATAACAATTGAAAATGTTTTTATAGACAACCATTAAAAAATATGGTAAAGAGTGTCATACTCAACTGTATTATGCATTGTGGGATTATCATACAAGTATTCGTATGGCTATAGGAAATACTCTGTACAAACTTGTCCATGGTGTTGATGCTGGTATTCCTTTGGAGTTAGAAATTCCTTCACTTTGAATTTGTCTCAATGATATTCTAGATGATAATTCTTATAGAGAATAATAACTTCAACAACTTGAGATGTTTGATGAATGGTGGATACACACTCTTGAACATCTTCAAGCCTATTGAAAAGGTCTTCAATGCAAGTAAAATGAAGGTGTTATCCACCATTCATTTAAGATTCTTTACTTGGTACTATATGAGAATCAATGTAAAGTAGACATTGCACCTAGAGAAAAGGGAAAGTTTATCCTGAATTCATTGGGACCTTATGTCATTGTTGAAGATTATGGATTAGGCACATATAAGATTTTTATAGTATGCATCTCAAAGAACCTATCAATTCTATGCAATTGTATAGATTCTATTCATAAATTCATTTCAATCTTTGAATAGTATGTTGTAATGTAAAGAATGTAGAATAGATTAGATATATTTCCTTTCTATTTAATGTTTCATTTCTTCATTCATGATAAATATTGGTGTGTCTTGGATCTTTAAAGTTATTTTCTTAAAATTGATTATTACTTGTTAGCATACTATTCAAAAATTGGTGTAGCATGTTAATTAGATCTTTAGATTATTTAATTTTTTGAATTAGATCATAGTTGCTTCTAGTTTAACATGTGTACACTTATTCAATAATAATATATTTAATTAAACTTAGTTTCTTAGTTAGATCGCATCATTCATTTACATATATCAATTAGATCATTGTCATATTTATTAAATAATCTTAATGATATTTTTTTATAGATTACAATTGTATTCAATTTTTTATACATAGAAATGTAATGCATATTATTAAAACAAGATCAAATGTAGTACTAGTTTAGAATTTATGTAAATAACATACACCATAAATAAATGATTCTCATATAATGGTGTTTATATACATCATCATATCACCATGTTGAAAAAATTTGGTGTATCATATAAAAGACATATCATCATCTTGTGGGCTATGGCTTCTAGACTCCGTAGGGCTTGGTGGTGTTGGTCGATGTGAGACTATAGATTGTGAGTGGCTCCTAAAACTAATTAGAGATATTACAACCTTGAGCTCACCACTAATCTTAGCATTAGCCTCAACCGTTGTCATGTGGTTTTGATGGAACCAATCTCTCTCTACTCATACCCTATTAAGCTCCTCCCATAGATATTCCTGCATCTCACTCTCAATAGGAGATCAAGCCCTCTTGGGTCTCAGCTCCTCATAGGTAGCTCTCAGATCATCATGTGAAACCCTCAACCATGTTACAAGCTCAAACAATTCTACAAGGCACCCCACACCATGTGGTGGCCTATGCTTATCTTGCACTAGGTGATGTGGTGGTACATCAAGAACCATCTTTGATATTATTCAACCCATAAAGTCAAGCCAATCTCGGGTGTTGATTGAAAAAATATACAAACATAAAATAAAATTAGATAAAAAAATTATATAAGGCATAAATAAAATTTAAACATAGCATATAATAGATAATAAAAGAAAGTAAAATCATAGCATATCATATCACTTGGATCACCAGATCACCATCAAGGATCCCTATGTGCAACTATGGTGGCTATGTCTAGACTCACTTGGGAGGCTAGGGGAGTAATATCTAATGCCTTTATCATCCCCCCATACTCATAGGTGTGTGGTCTCTCAAGTGTGGTAGGTAGTGCTTTTGATACATGAGGATGAGACCTAGGTCTCTCCTCGGGGGCATCTCTAGCCTCCTCTTGCTCCTCAGGTCCTCCTCCTACTATTGTAGATGTATACTCATCCTCCTCCTCATCATATCCATATGCATCAACATTTTCATGCTCATCCTCCTCCTCATGACCCTCTTGATGTCATGGCCATGGCTTGGGATCACCAATAAGATGATCTATAGGAAATATAAGATCTAGAATTTTGGTGTCCCGCCACTTGATGTATGCAATGCTAGACCCAACATCATCTATATTAGACATGGGATGTCTATTTTACTCCTCATAGAATAAGTCACTCAATAGGATATTTGCGATGGTAGGATGAGCTATGTCCTATGGCATAGCACCATTGCGATTCAACCTGAGATAAGTTGGTCAAGGGATGGGAACCCCTTGTGTGCAGCCAAACCATCTCATCAATCAATCATAATAGTAAGGAATCACAATATACTCATATTGACCAACAAAGAAGCGATCACATTGCATCCTCACTAGCTATCATGATAGGCTTCTCCAACACTGCAAAGTTCTATAAGGTCTCCAATAAATTTCTACAACATCTAGTCAATTGAAGGTGATGCACCAGTATAATACATTACCATAATACCAAGGTCTCCTAAGAGGATAACAAAGAATCAAGGATATGTCCATGGTGCCTCCATGAGATATCTTATAGGTTGCATGCAAGTGATGTGCTCAAATAACCATATCCAAAGAAGCGAGGAGGTCATTAAACTCTATGACTCAAAATGAGTGTATCATTTGAGATTATAGTATAGGTGCACTAGCATGCTTCACCCCTAGGAAAATGTAGTCTGTTGCTCCACCATTGCTTGTATAGTATGGATGATAACTCCATGAATATGTGTGCCTCATCCATCTAGTGAGACTTCCAATGCTATATAGTAGTAATCATGATTTGGTGAAGAATAAAAACATCAACACTTGGCATATCATGAATGGTACAATAACACTGATTGGCTAGGATCTCCTTTGAGGCTCCCTCATCATGGCTCATAATACTTGTTAGATGCACATGAAAACTAAACATCTAAACCCTCATTAACATTCAAATATTTATTAGCCCTTCAACCCTTAATTAGATTTAGCATGAAAGTAAACAAGTGAAACAACACATCAAAACACCATGCACAATAGAACACCCGATTTATGTGGAAAACCAAAGAAGGGAAAAACCATAGTGAGGATAAGCTCACTATATAAATGAATTGCAACACTGAATACAATAGGCTCACTACCCAAAGGAAAGAAGGGCTCATTTCCAGTTTAGAAAGAAGAAATAAAAGAGTTGTTACAAAGAGAAATCCATCTCAGAGCAACAAGAATATCCACCACAAAAAATATAAACCATCCACAACCTCTAGCTCATTTCCTTCAGTAACTTTAGGTACACTAAAAATGAAAACACCTTTTGCTCATTGCTTCCAGTAGCCTTACTTGTCAAAGTTCACGCTTACATCACAACACTTGATCACATTTCACACCACACCATGCCACGCACAATTCTCCACCATTCTAATTTTCATTTATATAACCCACTGTAGATGGAGGAAAATGGGTTTGAAATCTTATTGGATTAAGATTTAGATTTCCAACATCCTCAATGAAGTTATTTGCAAAACACACACATGAAAAAAAAAAAATCTAATCTTAAAACACATGCATACTAACATGAATTTACTCCATTATCTTCCTATAATCACAATCTTGTGTTGATAAATAGGTGCTATCAATAGCACACACAAGAGGTTATGATTGACAAATATGAGAGATATTCAAATGAAGCTAAAATGAGAGATTCAAAATATTAGTGATTAATGGAAATGTACTATGAGCAAATAGATATCAAAAATAGTGGAAAACAACAAGTGCAAGAAGTGGATGCAAAGATAATGAAAATGCAAAGATAGTAGATGGATAAAAGATGAGAAGGAGCTATGTTTAAATAGGTGTCCTCGGGGTGAACCTAGATTATAGAACCAATGTGTGATAAAATATTGACTTGGAGAAGTATATCCCACATGCATGAGATGAGTGTAATAGAAGAACTACAATAAGATAAATAGGTGATACAACGGGTGTGAAAGAGGTTAGAAGAAGGATGTAATGGAGAATATTAAAATGGTTATATAATATTATTAAATTGATTAAATATATGAAAATTAGGGTAGAAAGAAGGAAATTGATATTATGACATAATGAAGTAATAATAATATATTATTTGGATCCACCTAATGATTGGAAAAATTTGAATAAGAGGATTATTTTAATGAATTTTTTATGTATCTACTTTTTTCCCCTCTTTGAGACAATGCAGCCTATCATGTTGTTTCAAAGAAAAATTGATCAACTGATACATGCCCCATAGATATCCTAATAGGGATAATGATGAATATTATATGCCCCATTGAGATATTGATCAAACATATTGTAAGAAGATTGATCTCTTGATAGATTATGGGAAAATGATTAGATGATTGATATTGCAAAAGTGATTAAGCAGTGATGCACATTTAATGGAAATGCATAGTTGATGGGCGTAACTGAACAATTGATGGAAATGATCAATATAGCAAGGTTGATGGGTTGATTAAGCTGATTGGGATTGATTCTAGCACAAGAAAGTTGATACAATTATTGATTGATGGATTGATAGATTGATTAGGGGGTTATTAGTGCAGGAGCACCTTGAGCAATGTATGCCTCCAATAGGCAATTTTATGAAATTTGTATATTCTCCATGAAACCATGTAAAAATGGCCATGTGAGGGTCCATTCAAATGTAATTGAGTTTTTTATAGGTTTCTAGGAGGTCAAGAATGCAATTTTGCAAAAATGACAAAAGTTGCAAAAGATGTAAAAGTGTAAAATTGCAAGAAATTGCAAAAATGCAAGAGGAAGATGAAGAGTCATCTTGATAGAGAAGGTTGTTAATCGGTTGAAGATGAAAAGGTAGGTATTATAACTGATGTAAACCTCTATATAGAGCATTGTAAGGGAGAGAAAAAAGGAGGAGATGGTATTCTTGAAACTATTTACTAAATAAAGTACCTTGCTTTTGTATTTGTAGCATTTTATTCTCTTGTTTCAGTCCTTGTACGGACTGTACAACACCCCATAGGATAGATTCTTGATTTTTTCACAAATTATTAGGTGTTAGCATCACTTTGGAGAAGATTTAAAGAGTTTTCATCAAGTTTTAGAGTCTTTAGAGCATTTTACACTAAACAGTTTGAAACCCTCAAAATAGAGGTTTTGAGAGTCTAGTTAGAAGGTAATGAATACTCCACTAATTTAGGCATTGTAGTTTAGTGGAGCAGGTTAAATTAGGATTTTTTAAGTGTTGTGTGTGATGGAAGGTACATGGGAAGGCCAGAATACATAGTTTTGTTGTTGCTACAGGTGCCTTTTTGTGGATTTCCATGCAAGAAATGGTGCTACAGGCTAGGGTTTGGTGGAATAATAGAGGTAAAGGCTTGAGGATAGTTAATTATCCTTGTGTAGACCTATTTCAAGGTGCTTGAGGTAGTGGTAAGGTATATAGAGATCTAGAAAGTACTTTTTTTGTAAACCCTCATTATTTGGATATGGTTTTAAGCAAAATAAAGGGTTTTTGTTTTGAAGCCTATGGAAGGATTTAAGTGATCAAATGTTTATGGGTTCAAGAGTTTTATAGCCTGAATTAAGACTGTTTGTGGTTCTTTGGGATTTTGGAGTTGCTTTGTGAGTACTTCCTTTGTAATTTTGACCTAATTTGGTGTAATTAGTAGCAGACAGTCTATTATTTCTCATATATTTTCCAAAACAAGTACATTTGATATTGAAGTATGTTAATATATGCTAAAATGGGTTCTTGGAAATATGACTAGAGTTTGGAGATTCAATTTGGTTTGTGAAATATACCTGTTTTAGTCTAGTTGGACTACTACTAGAAATTTTGTGTTTTGTTTGCAAGAAGGTGTGAATATGTGAAAACAGTGATATAAGTGATTGATTTTTTTTTGAAACTGTCAAAGTGATGATGTTAAAGATGTCTCAGGGTTTGGGGAAAAAGTGTAGAAGTAAAACTTGTTGTTTTTCTATTTTGAGCAATGTGGAGTCAAGGTGCAAATTGATTGTCTTGGTGTGTATATTGGAAGAAATGAGGTAACCAGGGTTTACTATGAATTTTTTTGTGATGATCCTATCAAAATAATGTTGTTTGGGGTAAACTTGAGTTTGGTAAAAGTTTGGAAACAAGATGTGATAATTTGATGTCTTTTTTCCATATGGAAACAAGTAAAAGAGAATGGATTTTGTTGAAAAGATAAGTGAATTTTTGGTGATTGTTTGAGTGGGCCTTCTCAGTTTGTGATTACGGTCAGAAGTACCCTTGAAGTTTGTTGAATTGTGTAGATGCTCTGCATTAGTTATGCGATTTTGAGAAGCAAGTTTATTGATTTGAGATTTGATTCAAGAGACATACATTAGTTGGATAAAGCAATTGATTGATTTCTCTACAACAAGGAGGATGAAAAAAATGATGAAGATAAAATGAGGGGGAAAGACAATGAAAGAAATCATTGATGAAAGGAATAATGCAAGGTGATAAGAATTATTTTTGTTTTTAAGTGCTTATATCATGATTGAGCTTATTATGTCGCAAATTAGTATAGGCATCTAGATAACATGAACATCTAGATGACTTGAATACTGTTTGTGTTTTGATTTAGAAATGAAGTATAAACATCTAGGTAGAAGGACCTGAGATGACTTGAATACTTATTGCATGAAAGAAACTTATCAAACAAGGAATGCTCTTATCCATATGAGACTCATAGGTCCTCGATGGTCTTAGATAACCATTTCTTAAGATGATTCATCTTGTGAATAAGAAACAATCCACAAACAACAAATAAGTGAACATGCCCCATCCCCGCCTCTCTAGTCCAAGAAATCCCTGAGAAGCTAAAAGACATGCAACCAAAGATAAAATAATAAATCAATCAAAGATTGACAAACAAACATCATGTTTCAATGTGGAACTGATCCCTGTCATAGTTTATGCATTTGGTTGGATATGAAAGATGGATTAGGTAGGTATGTTGTAATGTCCGCTTGATTGTCAATTGTGGCGTGTTTTGATTTTGTTGAAGTTCAAAGCTCCGTGGCAATATGAAAGTGTCACTGTTTTTGGAATTTTTTGAAGTTTATCTAATTTTTTTTGAATTTTTAGAATATTTAATTTTTTTGGATTTTCAAAATATATATATTTTTTAGATTTTTGGAATATTTATTTTTTTGTATTTTTGGAATATTTGATTTTTTTGGATTTTTAGGAATATATATTTTTTTTTGAATTTTTTGAATATTTGATTTTTTTTTGGATTTTCTGAATATTACAATGGAAAGAGATGAATCACAAGCGAGCAGATAGGAAAAGAGGATAGTTTCTTTGACTGTGAGATGTTCAGTATCCTAGCCCACAATAAGATTGAGGAAATGCCCTAGTGAGGGATAGGACCAACCTAGTACGCATGACGAAGCGAGCAAGCAAGGGGAATGTTGAAGAATATATAAGCCATGGTGAGTGTGAAAAGGCTATTATGAATTGGAGGGTGAACGAAAATGGGATGAAAAGATCAAGTAGAGCTCCAAAGGAAAGAGGAGCAAAGCCTCTACACATGGCATTGATTTCTCTGTTTTCACCTTGGTACTTGCTCAAGGCGCCACCGAAGTGGTTTTCACCATTGAACGAATTGATTTCCCTTTACTTTTTTCATTTTTTTTCTTTTTCTTTTGTATTTTTTAGGGATTTTTCCATTTTTTTGTATTTTTTAGGACTTCTTCCCAATTTTTATACTTTTTTTAGGAATTTTTCCATTTTTTGTATTTTTTCAAGACTTTTTTGTATTTTTAATATTTTTTCAGGATTTTTTTCCTTTTTTTTGTATTTTTTTAGGACTTTTAAAGAGTGTACCCTCTAAAGTACACAATAATAAAACCTGCGAATGTGCATACTATTGATGGGATCACTGAGCAATTCACCTTCTGGAGTAGATAACTGGTATGCCCCAGATCCATACACAGTAGTGATAACGTATGGACCCAACTAGTTAGGATCAAATTTACCCTTCTTCTCTTTGTCCTGTTGATTGCGAGGATTTTCACGAAGGACAAGATCCCTAATCTTGAATGTTCATTGTTTCACTTTCTGGTTATAACTTTGACACATTCGCTGTTGGTATGTGCTAAGATGATTGAAAGTAGTTTGTCTTCGTTCATCCAATAATTCTAATTCTTGCAAATGGGAAACTCAGTATTCTTCATCACTGATTTGATTATGCAAGGAGACGCGTAAAGAGGGCAGCTCAACCTTGATGGGAAAGATGGCTTCAGATCCATAGAAAAGGGCATAGGGGCTAGCACTTGTGGGAGTGTGAAAACTCATGTGGTAAGACCACAAGGTAGGATTTAGTTGATCATGCCAATCTCGACCAACTTCATTGACTATCTTTTTAAGAATTTTGAGAATGGTCTTGTCAGAGGCCTCAACCTAGCCATTATCTTGGGGATAATAAGGTGTGGAAAAATGATGTTGTATATGGAATTTCTCACAGAGTTCACAGACATCCTGATTTTTGAATTGATGACCGTTATCTGTGATTATGGATAAAAGATCACCATAATGATATATGATGTAGTTCATTATGAAAGTGGCTATTTGTTTCCAAGTGATGTGAGTGAGGAGAAGAAATTTAATCCATTTCATGAAATAGTGTTTGGCAACGAGAATGAACTTATGACCATTGGATCTTTCCCATGAGATCGAGTCCCTACTGATAAAAGGGCCACGTGTAGCAAGATACTACAATTCCTATGCAAGAGAATGTATCAAATTTGCATGTTTTTGACATTGCTTGCATTTTTTAACAAACTGGTAAGCATCCTTTTCCATTGTAGGCCAATAATAACCCATACGCAAGAGTTTCTTGGCTAAGCTAAGACCGCTAGAATGTGCCCCACATATACCTTTGTATACTTCTCGTAAAGCAGTTTTGACCTCATCATGCTCAAGACATCTGAGTAAAGTTAATCTATAATTAGCGGTTTACAAAATCACTTGTAAATTAATCCTAATTACAACATTTTACCAATCCAATAGAATTACATGACTATGTTGTTTTACTGTTGAAATTACCAACTAGGTTCATTAACCTTTTTAGAACTTAAGAAAGTTAACTAATTACTATAATGTAGTAATTAGAACTTAAATACCGGATTGAAAATACTGAAAAAGAATTAGAGAGAATGTAAGACAAGAGATAGAAGGATTAGATGCAGGTTGATAACGGAGTTCACTCGATTTGAGCTATGTCTCTGAGTCTGCTTCTCAATGTTGGACCACTTTATTAATGACGCCAAGATTTAACATGCCTTTTTACATCATCCAAGCTTCAAAATCCTGCACAAAATTCCTCACAATCTCTCTCACTATTACAATTTTTGGTGTATAATATCACCTTGTAATTCTTCTCCAAAATTTCCACCTCCCTTCACAAAAGCATAAAAAACTCTCTATATCTCCCTTACACTCTCACCCCTCCTTTTATACATAAAATAATTCCTTAATAAATTAACCCCCCTCAAACAAAAATACCATTCACTTACAACCTCCTTTTGTCTTTTAGTTTAAGTGGATAGGGTGGTTTTTAAACCACATATGGCCTTTGCTAATAATTCAGCCTGAAACATTCTTTAAATAAAAACAACCCACCATATACTCTTAAACAGTTCAGCGGCCTAATGGTTGTTAATAATTTTGGTGGCCGGTGGGTCGACAGTTCAACCACCACCGATCACATTCTTTTTCCACCAAACTGAATCTCTAATAAGACAAAACAAACCGGTCCTCCTACACAATTGAAGGTGCTCAGTCCGACGCAAAAATAGGAAGTAGTGGTTATAAGGTGCAGGGTGGGGGTTCGACCCCCACCATTATTTTATTAAAAAATCCAACATTTCAAAGGCCCACACAGACGAAGGAGGGTGCCATGTGGCACACTGAGAAGGTGCCATGTGGCATGATATCATTCATTGAACAAACACAGTCATCACCACACTGTCAGAGAAGGCTGATTGGACTTGCAGACCAGATGTACGGCTATCACGTGTTGAGCATTGATTGGTCTATCTCACTATCCATATGGTACTGTTTGCCTAGTCAACTTGCTGATGTCATCACCTATATGATTTGGTCAACTGAGAACTTTGATTGGCCATATCTCGCATGTACGAGCTCCATTTTTGATGAAACGAATGATGTTGGAAATGTCTCAATGAACTCTTCGATTGGATGCCATTTTCGATAAATTATGAGATGATAAATTTTCACCTTCCTGACAGCTTTAGGTACCAGTTTGACCAAACTTTGACTGTGCATAACTTCTGCATACAGACTCCTTTTGAGCCCGTTCAAGTTGTGTCAGGACCGTGCCAACGAGCTTTATGCAATGAAGTTGGTTTTTTCATATTTTAAGACTAAAATTTTTGAGGTTTCTAGATCCTCCTGGTTCATTCCTCCCCATTGAGAAGCTTTTGGACCTCCAAAAGGTCTATTTTATACATTATAATTTGAGCTAGGGAAATGTCACCCCACTTGCCCAGTATCATCTGTCCTTCCTACTAAAATTTTGAACATATGACCCATCATAAACATGAAGAAATATGAGATAGTTTTGCTGATACAATCAACTGCAGGTTCATCAATATTCACTATCACATTTATCATCCACATAGAAATAACTACCAGAATAACAAGCAACAGTATTGAATACACTGATGTGAAGGAAATAGTATCAACATTTTGAGTCTCCTGAATAGGAACATTATTAGAAAATGAAACATTCAAACCCTCTTTTACCACCTCTGGCTAAAGGCCCGACTCTGCTTGCAATTGATCCTCACACTGTGTTGTCTATGACACCTTATCATGATCCGAATATTCATGCTTAACTTATCACTAGTTGTTACAAACATAAGGGTTAAAACATTGGTTGCATTTACAATCATCTTCAAATGCCCTATTTTTACAATAGATTTTTCATTCTTCATGTGATGAGCTTTAACACTGAATTCAATTCCATCTTTAAACAAATGATACCTATTATGTTCCCTGTAGAAAATGACTTTTTTGTCATACAAAAAAGGACCACCTAGAACCATCCCACAAATGTCAAGCAAAATAACATCTAACTCTACCTCATCAACAAACTTGGATGTGATTGCAAATCAGAGTTTACATTGCTTTGACACATGTAGCTGAGCATTATCATGCACCCAACCCAATGGATAGGGTCTAGGATGAGGAGTTTTTTTTAATCCCTATTTCTTAACAACTTGTTCTGAGATAAGATTAACTTGTGACCCATTGTCTATTAGTGTATCAATCTTAGTTTGTTTAGCGATAACCCTTAAATAAAACAGGTCATTCCTTTTACTTTCAATAGGTACTTCATTACAACTTAGAGAAGAAACATAAGTACTGACAATAGGAGTATTACCTTTGATACCCACAACCGAGATCTTGGTTTTATCATCAGAACCTGATCCGAGATCCTGCACAATAGTTGTAGACTTCTGCTTACCCTTTTGATCCTTGAACCACTTTGGCTTCTAATCAAGATGCAATTTCCAACACTTTGCATCTTCGTGCCCTTCCTTTTTGTAGTGTGAGCAATAAGGCTTTCCATCCTCTTTCTTTGAAGTAGCTATTCGTTGTGATTTCTCTTTCCCTTTCTTACTTCCTTTCTGCTTACTAGATTCCATCAACAAATTGCCATGGCTATTCCTTGAGCTTGTTTCCAAATGGATAGCTTGCACACTAACTTCATCAATGTTAGTTGGATTAAACATAAGTATGGTATGTTTCAAACTCTCACGTAATCCACCTATGTACTTTAACAAAGTTTCTTATGTGTACAATGGAATGCCCAAAATTAAAGCCCTCTTCCTAAACTCCTGTGTATATTCTTGCACACTTTGTCCTTTCTCTTGTCTTAATGATTTCTAGTTCATTTTTTCCTTTTGCATATGCCCTAATGGATAAAAATATTTCTTAAGTGAAGCTATAAACTCAAACCAAGAAGAAATAATTTTTCCATAATGACTTAGATCCTCCTTTATTCTACTCTCTCACCAAATTAAAGCTGTGCCTCCTAGGCAAAGAGTAGCTAATTGGATTTTTTGAGAATCCTTAGTAAACTTCTAAACTCTACAATAAAATTCAATTTTCTTAATCCAATTATCTAGTTTATTTGCATCTAGTTCTCCATTATAGACTGGAAAATCAAATTTGACATCTAGTTTTAACAAAGGTGTATTAGTTTGCACAAGTTGTTTCTTTTTAGAAGAGTTAGACGAAGAAGAAGAAGAGGATGAAGAAGATGAAGAGGATGGGGATGGAGGTTTAGGAGGGTCACCACCACCTCCTACTCCTTTACCTTTGTCTTCTTTTATTGAGGATTCAACTTCCTCCTTCTTCCTAGCCTTTCCTTCCTTTTTCTTCTTTCGTTCTTGCTTTTCTCAGAAAAGAACTTCCACCATTGACTTCATCTTGAGAAAATCATGTTGAAAAGCTTTTGGATCAAGCTCTGGAGTGTCATGATCAATTACAATCTCTAACATCTTTGGTGGAAAGGTCTTTTGTTTTTCTATCTCTGTATTGAATTCTTCCAATGCACATTCTCCTTGTTTCAGTTTCAACTTGGTTAACATTCACTTCTTCATTTTCATAAAAACCTAGCTCTGATACCAACTTGATTTGTAATTAGCGGTTTACAAACTCACTTGTAAATTAATCCTAATTACAATATTTTCTTGATCCAATAGAATTGCATGACTATGTTGTTTTACCATTGAAATTACCAACTAGGTTCATTAACCTTTTCAAAACTTATGAAAGTTAACTAATTACTATAATGTTGTAATTAGAACTTAAATATTGAATTGAAAATACTGAAAAATAATTAGAGAGAATGTAAGACAAGAGATAGAAGGATCAGACACAGGTTGATAACGAAGTTCACTCGATTTGAGCTACATCTTTGGGCCTGCTTCTCAATGTTGGACTGCTTTATTAATGACGCCAAGCTTTAACATGCCTTTTTACATTATCCAAGCTTCAAAATCCTACACAAAATTCCTCACAATCTCTCTCACTATTACAATTTTTGGTGTATAATATCACCTTGTAATTATTTTCCTCCAAAATTTCCACCTCCCTTCACAAAAGCATAAAAACTCTCTATATCTCCCTTACACTCTCACCCCTCCTTTTATACATAAAATAATGCCTTAATAAATTAACCCCCCTCAACCAAAAATACCATTCATTTACAACCTCCTTTTGTCTTTTGGTTTAAGTGGTTAGGGTGGTTTTTAAACCACATATGGCCTTTGCTAATAATTTGTCCTGAAACATTCTTTAAATAAAAACAACCCACCATATACTCTTACACAATTCATCGGTCTAACGGTGGTTAATAATTTTGGTGGCCGGTGGGTTGGTGGTTTGACCCTCGCTGACCACACTCTTTTTCCAGCAAACTATATCTCTAATAAGACAAAACAAATCGATCCTCCTACACAATTGAAGGTGCTTAGTCCGACGCAATGGTAGGAAGCAACGGTTATAAGGTGTAGGGTGGGGGTTCGACACCCACCATTCTTTTATTAGAAAATCCAATGTTTCAATGGCCAACATGGATGAAGGAGGGTGCCACGTGGCACACCGAGAAGGTGCCATGTGGCATGATATCATTCACTGAACAAACAGTCATCGCCACGCTACTGGAGAAGGTTGATTAGACCTATAGACTGGATGTATAGCTGCCACGCGTCGAGCATTGATTGGTCCATCTCACTGTTTGTATGGTACTATCTACCCAGTTAGCTTGTTGACATCATGTTGACGCCATCACTTGTACCATCTGGTCAACTAAGTCAACTAAGAACTTTGACTAGCCATATCTCGCTTGTACGAGCTCCGTTTTTGACGAAACGAACACCGATGGAAACGCCTCAACAAAATCTTCAATTGGACACCATTTTCAACAAATTCTAAGATGATCATTTTTTCACCTTCTTGACAACTTTATGTATGAGTTTGACTAAATTTTGACTATGCATAACTTCTGCATACAAACTCCTTTTGAGCATGTTCAAGTTGCATTAGGACCATGCCGATGAGTTTTATGCAATGAAGCTGGTTTTGTTAGATTTTGAGACTATGAAATTTTGATGTTTTTGGATCCTCCTGGATCAAAAGTACTATCGAGACCTTGTTGGTAAAGGTTATCAACTAGGATTATGTAATGAGAGGCTTGGCGGATAAAGGTTTTATGAGATTTATTGGATAGGTCTGATGGAAAATAATTTTAGATTGTGGCATATTGTAAGCGGGTTCCAAAAGAGGCTCTACCAAGAACTCATAGTAGGCAACATTTTTTTGGAATTTCCACAAGTGAACCAATTGTTGCCATTGGATCAACATCTCTATTGCTATCTTAGGGAATTTTCTCAAAGGAAATTGATGTGAAATAGGCCTTGAAATCATCCACCATTCTTTTGAAAGGCATCAATTTTTCATTTTTTGTTTTATAGTCATCATTAACTTGGAGGATCACTAGTTGAGAGTCACCAAGGACACACAACTCTAGGATTTTCCATTGTACAACCATACAAATCCTAGAAAGTAACGCCTCATATTCTACAATATTGTTGGTACATGGGAATTGTATCTTATAAGATTTAGGTATACAATTCCCTTGCGGTGTGACAAAGAGAATGCTAGTGCCAAAGCCACCTTGTGTGAAGGATCCATCAAAATACAAAGTCCAAAGATGTTTAGATTCCATGTTGACGATTGATTCATCAAGGAACTCTATAATAAGAGGATAATTATATATCATAGGAGCATTGATGAGTTGATCTGCTATAGCTTGTTCTTTGATTGCTTTTCTTTCTATGTACTCAATATCAAACTCACTAAGAATCATCATCCATTTAGCTAATTGTCCTGTGAGTGCTGCTTTGTTCAAGAGGTACTTAAGAGGATCAATTTTTGTGATAATATTTGTATGGTGTGTAAGCATGTAATAGATTCAAGCTATGGCATTACATGCTTACACACCATACAAATATTATCACAAAAATTGATCCTCTTAAGTAGGGACACTATCATTACATGCTTACACACCATACAAATATTATCACAACAAGATAGTAATGCCATAGATTTTGAATGGATTCAAGGGTATAAATGTTATGATTAGGTTTAGGGGTAGGGACACTATCATAGTCATAAATGTTAATGAAGTCATCGATGGAACTTTCCTTGTTTGTCTATGTAGCATTAGAGGGCTCTACTTCCTTACTTGAAGTACACGCGGTACTCAAGGTCTTATCTTTCTGCGCATCATATCCTAAACTAGGGACTTTTTGCGTACGAGTGGGTTGTATTGGTTCCAAGATACCCTTTTTCTATAAGCTGAGAGGAATTTTACCATCATATCCCATTTGTTTCATAAGATCAAATCCTTTTCCGTACTGCTCAATAGGTAACTTTATCTCTAGTTTTTCAGTTTGTTCTTTTTCTATATCTTCATCTTTGTATAGCCATTTTAGGAGATCAAATTCTTTTGTTTTATTATAAAGGGATCCCCATTTTTTGAAAGTAGTCGATTTACAAATCATTGTAATATCTGCATCTGATGTGGTCTTAGTCATCTATGGCTTTCCATAGGTATGGGGAGATAAAGGTGACTTTCCAATGCAAAGAGCACAATTCAAGGTGTATTCGCCTACTCCTTGTTCTTTTATTTGTATTTTTATCTCAACTTCATTGGATTTTGAGGTGGACGCTTTTAAGGACTCAGGATCAACATGTGGTTGAGAAGGAAATGCCTCATGATTGCTTGCGATTGTGATTTCAATTTTAGGACTTAGATTATGACAATACATGAAAGGGTTAGGATCCCCTTGTATTATGATTTTGACACCATTGTGTGGGAATTTAATGAACTAATGGTATGCAGAAGGTACTGCTTGCATTGCATGAATCCAAGGTCTTCTAAGGAGGATGTTATAGGTCAAAGGGAGATCAAGGACTTGGCATGATTGGTAAAGTAACTAATGCTTTAGATGAGTGTTCTTATTCATCATATTCCTTTATGGTATTCTTTTTCCTTGGATCAATTGCATTTTTAGAGAACCCTAATTTTGTGATCAATTCTTGAGTACAAATATTAAGACCTGCTCCTCCATCTATCATAACTCACTTGATCTTGACATTATGAACAAGGAATTCAATGTGTAAAGCTGCATTATGTGGTTGTCAAATGGATGAGTCATCATTCTCAGCAAAAGTGAGAGTGTGAGGAGAGGCGATGTGTCCCACCATAGCTTAAAATTGATCTACATGTAGGTCTGCAGGCACTGTTGGTGCAGCCACGGTAGGAGGGTCCTTAAAGAGAACAATCCAGACCATGCAACAAGAGTAACACAATAGAAGAAACACAAAATATGGAGGAAAATTCATATTCAAACATTCTCATTAATATAAATCTCAGTTGCAAACAATTGAAAACATTTGGATTTATAGATTAGGACCATAGGCCTGACATAACATGTTTGACATACAATATTCCTATATGCTCCTTAATGCGAGCAAAAAAATAACATCTCAAATCAAATATTCCTCTAACCCCCTTTCTAATGATCTATTACAATGATTTGTATCACATCTTGAGATCTAGAATCATCCGTGTCAGCCAAAGATTATTACAATCTCCAATGAAAGAAAATGTAATGTGTGCATGAATGGGCCGGCCTCAAATTTGAATTACTCCTCGTGAATGCATAGGATGAAGTGTGGACCTATAATTAAGGTCAGGAACACTCCAAAGAAAAAAATGAATCACACTATCAAGATCCACAATTTATGGGAAAGATCCACAA
Organism: Sequoia sempervirens; assembly: GCA_007258455.2. NCBI lineage: Eukaryota > Viridiplantae > Streptophyta > Pinopsida > Cupressales > Cupressaceae > Sequoia > Sequoia sempervirens. Next base: position 114,729 of record VDFB02287009.1, read on the forward strand.
ATGATCAAACTAGCCGTTAGTTTAGAAAATTATTCTAGTGCCGGTTCAAGAAACTGCCATTAAATATGGAAGTGATAACTTGCTGAAAAGAGATCCAATCATGCTCAAATATTGGAATAAGGAAAATGAACATGTCCATGATGTAAACATAGATCCACAAGGTTTGGTGAGCAAATATGATGAATCTTCCAACTTGAACTGAATAAGAACTGAACAAGAACAAAAAAAATTGAAAGAAAATATTTTTGGTTGATGCAAGATTGCCAAGAACCAAGGATTCTCCTACATCAAACATCTGGGGTTGATTGAAAAGTGAGTCCCTCATTTTTTTGGGGCTAAAGGAAAACCAATACGGTCTACCTCATCCTAAGAAATCCAAGAAGAATCCTCCACTGGTCTACTTATCCACTTCACAAGATATTCTTTGTACTATCTTCCACGAGTTTTCCTCCCATCTTTGATATAAAAAATCTCTTCTATCTCATATGATTGTTGTTTAGGAAATTGTTTCTCCAATTTTTCTTTATTGCCTTCACTAATTTCCGCTTCATGGTACTGATGTAGATTTGAAATGTTGAATATAGGTGATATACCCATGTCATTTGGTAACTCTACTTCATTTGCACTTCTTGAATCAAATTTCTTCAAAATATTACAAGGTCAAAACTTCCTCATCTGAGATTAGTGTATGTTCCAACTAGAAATATTTCCTTTCTCAAATACACCATCACTTCATCTCCAACTTTGAACTCCTTATGTCTCCTCTTTTCATCTGCTCGGTCCTTATACTTTTGGTTCATATCTTCCAATTGCTTCTTCACTTGAGTATGAAATTTCTTCATATGTTTTGCAAATTCCTCTACTTCTGCACTCCTTTTATCTTCCTTATTGATGTTTCTCAACTCTGATATACCTCTAGGATGAAATCCAGTAACAATCTCAAAAGATGTCTTTCCAATACTCTTGTTCATTGAATTATTATAAGAAAAATTTGCTTGTGCAAGGACTAAATCATAACTTTCGGTCTTCTCTCCAACCAAACATATCAACAAATTCCCCAAAAAATTGTTTACTACCTCTATCTATCCATTAGTTTGTGGGTGAAAAGTAGAATTGAACTTCAAATCTATCTTTAACTTCTTCCAAAGTGTCCTCCAAAAGTAACCAACAAACTTCATATCTCTATCTGAAACAATGATCCTAGGTAATCCATGCAATCTGACCACTTCCTTGATAAAAAAGTCTATGACATGTACTACATCTGTTGTCTTCTTACAAGGTATGAAATGTGCCATTTTAGAAAATCTATCCACCACCAAAAATATAGAATCATTACCTCTCTGTCTCTTCGGAAAACCAAGTATGAAATCCATGCTAATATCCTCCCAAGGTCTCTCCGAAACTATCAAAGGCTTATACAATCCAACATTCTGACTACTCCCCTTAGCAACTTGAAAAAATCTACAACTCTACACAAATTTCCTAACATCCTTATGAATCTATGGGCAAAAGTAATTCTCACTTACCAATGATACTGTCTTATCAATTCCAAAGTGTCATGCCAATCCTCCACTATGCTTTTTTCTCACCAAGTTATCCTTCATGGAACCCTAGGGTATGCAAAACTAATTTCCTCTAAACAACATATCCTCCTGAATGAAATAATCCAACCACTAACTCCTATCCTCCAAGACTGGTTTTGTACAAGCTCTCCATGGTTCAGTGAAATTCAAGTTTTCCTCATACAAGTTCTTCAATTCATCAAATCCTAATATCTCCACTCTCATCTCTGTCAGTAAATTCCTTCTCCTACTCAAGGCATCAACAAATCTATTTGAATTTTCACTCCTATGCTTCAAAACAAAAGTATAACTCTGCAAAAATTCTACCCATCTCATGTGTCTCTGATTCAACTTACCTCGACTATTCAAATATTGCAATGCTTGATGATCTGCATACAAAAAAAAATCCTTAGGAAACAAGTAATGTCTCCACTTCTTCAAGGCTTGAACCATGGCATAAAACTTCTGGTCATACACTGCATATCTTCTCCTAGCATCATTCAATTTCTTACTGAAATAAGCTACTAGTCTTTTGCTTAATATTGCTCCAATTTCATTTCCACTTGCATCATAATCTACCTGAAATACCTTATCAAAGTCTAGTCAAGCCAACATAGGCTGCTTAGCCACCTTCTATTTCAACAACTCAAAACTTCAGTTTGCTCTAGATGTCCACCTAAAATCCTTCTTATCTCCTCTCATTATTTTTATCATAGGTCTGCAAATAGAACTAACATTCCTAATGAACTTCCAATAGAAACTAGCCAATCCATGAAATGATCTTACCTCTCCAATGCTTTCTGGTGTAGGCCATTCAACAATTTCTCTCACCTTCTCAAAATCCATCCTCAATCCATCTACAAATATCACAAATCCTAGATATACCAATTCTTCCTTCATGAAACTACACTTCTTAATGTTTATCAGCAACTACTCTTCTCTCAACCTCTACAAAACTTGTCTTATATGCAACAAATGTTCTTCTCTATTATTACTGAAAATCAAGATGTCATCCAAGAAAAAAATCACAAACTTACCCAAGAATTTCTTCAATATCTCATTCATCATCCTCATGAAAGTACTCAGCGCATTTGTTAGTCCAAAAGGCATCACCAACCACTCATATAATCCTTCATTTATCTTGAATGCTATCTTCCACTCATCCCCTTATCTAATTCTGATATGATGATATCCACTCCTCAAATCTATCTTTGTAAAGTATCTAGCTCCACTCAAACAATCCATAATGTCATCCATCTGGGAAAAGGAAATCTATACTTCACTATGATTTTATTTATGGATCTAGAGTCTGTACACATCCTCCATTCTCCATCCTTCTTAGGTGCTAGCACAAGGACTTAAGCTTTCTCTAATCAAACCCTTCCTCAAAAACTATTGCACTTGTCTATTCAACTCTTCGTTCTCTACATATATCATCTAGTGCTATACTTTATTAGGAAAACTAGCTCTAGGAATTAGATCCATGCAATGACTAAACTCCTCATAGATGGCAATCCATCAGGTACATTATCTAAAATGATCTCCTCATACTTTGTCAGCAACTCATTTATCTCCTCTAGTTGTTCTTCTACATGCTTCAAGTCTTCAACCTTCTTAGGAACCAAGGAATAACACATGTTCTCATGTCTCAATCCATCTAGAAATCTCCTTCCATCAACCAAAAAAACTCTAGCACTCATACAAACCTCAACTCTATGAACATCCTCCAATGGCAACAAAGTCTGCTTCATCCCATTAGCAACAATGGTATATGTATTCTTCTTTCCATCATGAATAGCCTATCTATCATACTACTAAGGCCTTCCCAAAAAAACATGGCATACATCCATAGGCATGATATCACACAAAAATTCATCATGATAATTACTTATCTTCAATTTCACCAAACATTGTTCACTTACTAGTATCTTATGCTCATCCTGAATCCATGCTAACTGATAGGGCTTCGAGTGTTTCAATATTTCTAGCTTCAATTTGGTCACCATTTCTTCAGAAACTAGGTTCTTAGAGCTTCCAATGTCAACAATCACTTTGCAACATTTACTAGTTACCTTGCATCTGGTCCAAAACAAATTCTTTCTCTGCAATGGCTCTTGCTCCATCTCACTTTGACATAATACTCTTCTATTCACCAACACTTCTCCATCTTCCGGTTTATTAGATGATCCAACATGATCTTCCTCAACAAAGGTTGTTCTTCTATTGTTTTCTGTCTTTCTACTTGTCTCTCCTTGATTGCATTCAAATGCTCTATGTCCTTCTCCACCACATTTAAAACAAGTTCCCTTAAATACTCTTTTCTCTTGTCCTCTATCATATTTTCTATAACCCTCATTTCGGTAACCATATCCTCCTCTCCGATAAGAGTTTCCATCACCTCTAGGGTATGAATTATCATTATTTCTGACTTCCTTATCTTTATTATGATCTGTAAAAGGTTCTCTTCCTCCTCCAGTAAAAGTTCTTCCTCTTTGCAATCTTCCATCTCTTCATCTCTATCTTTGCTCATGTCTTTTATTCAGCTTCTCTTATTCTTTTAGGGCACATTGGTATGCCTCTTCCACACTCTGCAACTTGATCAAACTAATTTCATCCTGTATAGATGACCTCAAGCCATTCACATATCTAGCTACTTGCTTGATCTCATCCTCTGAATGTCTAGATTTGATATTCAACTTGTAGAACTCCTCAGTATACTCCGTCACACTTGACTCCTTCAAAATTTGCAACTTCTAAAAAAAATTGATCTGATAATCTGCATGCGTAAAATTTGTCTTTAACTTATTCACCATCCAATCCCATGATTTTATCTTTTCTTTTCCTCTTCTTCACCTATCCATCTGCAAATGTTCCCACCAAAGAGATGCATGTCCTTTCAAATTTGTACAAGAAAATTTCACCTTCTTATCTTTATTGGTACCTTCAAAATCAAAATACTTCTGCATCTCTGTTATCCAATCAAGCAATTCATTCAAATCCAACTTACCATTATAATCTAGTGGATTGAAATGCGGTCTAGTATTTTCTCTAGTTAGGGATCTTATGAAACTCTCCTCTCCTTGATCTAGGCCATGATTTTCTCTTTCCCTTTCTTCTTGGTCTTCTACCTCTTCATCACTCACATCATTAACTGGTCGACCTCTCCTCCAGGCCATTTCAACTACATCTAATCTAGCAACAATTCCTCTCAACATCTCCATCATAGCTAGGTTTGCATTTCCATGCACTCCATTTCATCTACCATTTCTTCTTCCCACCATATTTACACAAGTCCTCTATAGCTGCAAGTTAGATCCTCAGTCCGCCACCCCACAAAAAATCTTCAATAAGACTTTGTGAATTCTGGCGATCTCTCACAGATCGAATCTCTCTCTGATACCAATCTGGTGCAACCACGATAGGAGGGTCCTCAAAGAGAACAATCTAAACCATGCAACAAGAGTAACACAACAAAATCAAGAAAGAATATGGAGGAAAATGCAGATTCAAACATTCCCATTAACATAAATCTTAGTTACAAACAACCGACAACATCTAGGTTTATAGATTGGGCTCATAGGCTTGACATAACATGTTTAACATACAATATTCCTATATGATCCTTAATGTGAGCATAAAAATAGCATCTCAAATCTAATATTCCTCTAACCCCCTTTCTAATGATCTATTACAATGATTTATATCACATCTTGAGATCTAGAATCATCTGTGCCGGCCAAAGATTATTACAATCTCCAATGAAAGAAAATGTAATGTGCGCATGAATAGGTCGGCCTCAAATTTGAATTAATCTTTGGTGAATGCATAGGATGAAGTGTGGAACTATAATTAAGGTCAGGAACACTCCACGAAATAATTAAAATCACACTATCAAGATCTGCAAGTTACGAGAAAGATCCACAAGCGATCAAACTAGCCGTTAGTTTAGAAAATTATTTTGGTGCCGATTCAAGAAATTTCCATTAAATCCAAAAGTGATAACTTGCTGGAAAAAATTCCAATCGCGCTCAAATCTTGGAATATGAAAAATTAAAATTTCCATGATGTAAACATAGATCCACAAGGTCTGGTGAGCAAATATGATGAATCTGCCAACTTGAACTGAACAAGAACAAAAAAAACTATTTTTTTTTTTTGGTTGATGCAAGATTGCCAAGAACCAAGGATGCTCCTGCATCAACTGTAGTAGTAGCAAGCACTTTATCTAGGATAGATTTATGCTTAGGAGATAGGTGTAGTAGATCAATTATAGAAATTTGTGGGGGAATTTTACCTAAATGCTCTATGATGTTGTATCGTGAAGTTAGTGCAACATATTTTGAATTGGGACCCCTAAGGGTAACCGTGCCTCTACAATTAGTAACATTGAAATCATGTTCTTTTCCTTTTATAATGAAAGTGTTTACAAGATCATCAACCTCCTTGATGTTATTTATGATATAGTCATACTTAATAGTAGTATAGTTCACACCATCACTAGATTCAAGGGTCTTTCCTTTATCCTTGTCATACTTAGGGAAAGGGTTCTTAAACATCTCATGATCAGAGTTACCATAAGGAGTGTGTCTGTTAATTTCTATCTTACCGTCATCAATAAGGTCTTGTATTAGATGTTGAAGTTTATTGCAACTATTAGTCTTATGTCCTTTATGTCTATGATAGTCGCAAAATTGATCCTCATTCCACCATGGGGGTTTGACTTGTGTATTATATTCTTTCATATTAGGTAGTGTTATAAGATTATTTTCAAGGAGTTCTTTTAATGTAGATTCAAGCGATTGTCCCAATGGTGTAAAATTATGTTTTAGGAAAACTTCTTTGTTTTTCTTTTCCTTTATCTGAATATGAACATTTAAGGTTGTAGATAGGTGATGATGTTTTAGTTGTTTTCACATCAACAACTCCATCATTGACTATATTCTTGTTCTTTACCCAAAAAGGTGTCTTGTTGCTTGAACCTGATTTTTGATCTTTGTCGTTATTAAGTTTAATAGTTCCATCATCAATGAGAGTTTTTTTGATTCAAAATCCCATTTCTATGGCTTCATCAAAGGAATCCAAGCATTTGAGGTGAAGTTCCCTTCCAATTTACTAGTTCAAATTTTGACAAAAGAGATCAACCAATTCTTTTTTTGGAATGGTATAAGGAAATCGTGTTGTTAAATATCTCCATCTTTGTAAAAATGACACAAAAGATTCTACTTGTTTTTGTTTGGTGTTAAAAAGGTTTTTCATGTTCACTTTAAGGTCATAGTTGAAACTATAATTGGAGAAAAAATTATCAACTAGATCTTGAAAATATTTGATGGTCGGGGGTAATTGTGAAAACCATTCCATAGCTTCTCCTCCTAGACCGCGAGGGAATAATCTCATCAGATATGTCTCATCAATTGAAAATTACATGATAGTAGCACAAAATTCTCTTAAGTGGTATTTAGGATCTCCTTTTCCCTTATACTTATCAAGTTTTGGTATATCCCAATGACTAGTAAAAGGTGACACTGGTATGCTCAGATTGAAAGGATATGGACATATATCTTCAATAGAGAACTTGTGGGATGACGTTTTATTGTTCTTGAGAGTATCCAATTCTTGTCTTAGTTCTCTAAGCTCATCCAAAATAGGATTTTTTGTAGGTGCAAGTTTCGATGTCTTTGAAGATCTCTTGTAACCAAGTTGTAGATAAAAGGGTCTGTGATATTTGATTCTATCATCATTGTTTGTTTCGGGATGCTTAGATTCACTAGATTTAGGTTGGTCATTCATCATGAGTAATGGTATGTCAAAATCAAGAGGTAGTTTTATTCCATCATCAACAAGGGCCTTAAAGTATTGTTGCAGATTATGTTTGACTACCTCTGTTAAGAAGTTTAGTGAATCTATGATCATTAAGTGCTTCATTTATATGGGATTGTGTTATTTCTTCACTATAAATTTCATCTGTTTCACTAGTTGCAACACTAATGTGATCTTCCCCATCAAAGTCTTTTCCCAAAGGGTTCCCGTCTTCTTGAAACATTTTTGCTTTTATTCTAGGGGTCATGGGAGATTGTTCTAATCTTCAATCTAGGACAAGGTAATGTATGAGACCTAAGATTAGAATGCAATGAAAATGGATATGATTCTAAGATGAGATATGAGAAAGGTATGGTATGATATGACAAGCTTGATGTAATAAGAATGAAAGAGTTCAAAGGAAACTCTAGGTCTAAAGATTGTTATGATGCAAAGGCTTTACTTGTGTTATGATAGATAGACACAAGGACAAATGATCAAGAGAGGGTATGCAAGAGATGATGAACTCCAAGAGGATTTCCCTACTCAAGGATAATGGTATGTTCCCTAACTCAAGGATGATGAACCTCAAGTGATGGAGGATATGCAAGGACTAGGAAAAATACAAGGATTGAAAGATCAGAATTGAAGGATGATGGCCCCAAGAGATTTAAGTGAGGTTCATTTTGGATTTTTTTTTGTTTGACCTTTTGGGTTTGCAAGTTTGAGATGTTGCAAATTACTAGGTCTGATGTTTGGTTGTGATTTGTTTTGAACACACATGCAAGATACAACAAACAAAATGTTTTTGAGTTTGATCTTGATATGAAATGACACACTTTGAAAACACTTTGTACAATCCTAGGTTGGCAAGGAAACCATTGGTTGATATCCCCACTCAGATTCCTCCAACCACTTAAACAAGGTGGACATCTAGAGACTTGGTGGAACTGGATCCCCCTTACATGACACTCACTTCTTGGGCTCACCAAGCCTCAATTCCCCAAAGAGGAATTTCTGCCTCTACACATGCTTAGTGAAAACATGGGGAAAATTCAAAGGTCTGACCTCCTATGATCAATGAGTGTATAAAAAGGTTTTTGGCTACTAACACAAATTGGTTTCTACTAAGGGCATCCATTGAAGGTGGCCATACACATGGAAAGATTAGCTCAAGATTATGGTCAATCAAGAGGCCTCCCAGTCCCTTCCTAAGAAATGATTTTGATGTAGCTCATGAGGCTACTAAGGGTGGCACTTGTTAGTATGACACATCCACACCTTGTTACTTGAGACTTTTGTCACAAGCACATCATTTATATAGCAGTTTGGAAGGGCTTAGATTTAGCCTGTTATCGCTTGGGTCATTCCCACCTTTCGAAGTGGGGTGGCAGGACCTCTAAAAGAAAAGGTAAACAAAAGTAAGGAATTACCCTATTTTTGATCTCTTGGATTGTACGAAGTGCAAGGAGAGAGCATACACAAACGCCTTTTCCTCACACTCGCATGGGGTTCATTTTTAAATCCAAAATCCAAATGTGGGGTGTGATTGTACAAATTCCAAGGAAATTCTTTTGATCCTCAAGATTGTTGAATGGACTGAGAGGAGAGCATACGTACTCGATGACAGTTTGTAGACCACAAGACATAAAAGACACTTGTAAATTTTAATCCCACTTATGATGTCAAAGCAAACACTTGAGTTCTTTTAAACCAACAAATTCAAATGTGATCTAGTCTATAGAAATAAGACAAAATGTTTTCAATATTAGATTTTTTGGCAATCAAACCTACAACACACTGATTAGTAGTTTTAGTCAATGTTCTTCGACAAACGAGAGTTTAAGTTTTATTTTGTTTTTGTTTTTCAAGTCTCTAACATGTGAACCTACACAAAAGTCAAACTAACAAAATTAGCCTTGAAATCAAAATTAAACTAAAAAGGAAAAAGACATTGATCTAATAAACAAACAAGACCTAATCTAAAGCTAAAAAAATAAAATCAACTTAATTTGATTAATCTAAGTTATTCTAAATTAATATAAAATTAGAGCTAAATCTAAACTAAATCTAAATAAATTAGACAAATCTAAATTTTAAATCTACACTAAATTAGAAACTTAAATCTAAACTAAATTAGGAAACTTAAACTAAATTAGAAATTTAAATCTAAACTAAATTAAGAAATTTAAATCTAAATCAAATTTAATTAAATCTAAATCTAAATTAGAAAAATCTAACTTTAAACTAAAATTAGAAAATTCTAAATTTTAAATCTAAATCTAAATTTAAATCTAAATTAAAAGTTAAATCTAAATTCTAAACTAAATGAAATCTAAACTAAATTTAATTACTAAAATTAATCTAGATCAATATATACTAAAAGTTGGGGTGGGGGGCCTAGCTCAGTTGGCTAAAGCATCTTGCTACAAGGAATAGGTCACGAGGTCTAGTCTCCCCCCAAACCTGTGGTACTGGAGGGCGTGTTGCACCAATGCCACCGGTCATGTGGTAAAAAAGTTTACTGGGCACATTGCAGTTTATAGGGGGACATATACTCGACCGATTTAGGTATCCGATTCTTGTAGTCAAAAGAAAATAAAAAAATTGAAAGTTAATTAAAATTAATCTAATATTGATCAAACTAAAGTTAATCTAAATTAATTACTAAAACTAATATTAATCTAAACTAAAATTAACCAAAATTAAAATCTAAATTAGACAAATACAATTTATTTTGAACTACTAATTAATCTAACTAACAGAGTGGGAATTAATTAAAAATCTATCCGATTAACAAAAATTAGGTGGGAAATCTTGAGAACCTGACATGCATTCAAAAGATGCCGAAACTGATGTGCCTATTCTTGATCTTTACATTTTTGCATGTATTTTTTTGAGCAATTAAAGAGGGAAGGTGGAAATAAAGAAAAATGGCTCAAGATCTAGACAAAAGCTTCCACAAAATCCCAAAGCACGACTTAAACATGTTTAGAGAAGCTACTAGTACACCACTCGCATACACAAGATGCATCCAATACCTTAGTTAATGAAAAAAAATTCTCCCCAATGCTATAAAAACCCAACTCAAAACACCCCCAAATCCATTAACTCCTAAATAGAATTCAGATTTCCCACTTCTCCATTATGTTCTTCATTGATATTCGATCGACGACCATGAATTATCAATCCCTGGGCTTCAAACGGGGATCTGATTTATTGGTGTTTGAATACGCCTTAAAGTGAATACCCCAAACTTCACTACCCAAGTTATTTCCAAGACTTTAAAATCCTCATTCCTTACTTCATGGTTCCTTTCCCAAACGTATGGCTATTCCATGTTTGAAAGATGGCTTTGCTAGCTAGGGAAATTTGGCTACAAATTTTGTCCCATAAGAAACTTGTTTAGAAGCTCACATCCGAACACGAGATAAACAAGGAAATTTCATTTGTGAGTTTTTAACATCAAGTGTTCAAGAGCCATGAAGGATCGATCAACTTGACAGATATCTTCTTCAAGGGTTTGACCCGCATCAAATACCACAGTCTTCAAGAGAAATAAGACATATTAAAGCAAAAAGAAAAAAAATGATACAACCACCTTCAGCCTCATGTAAGGAATGCATCAAATATAATTATAAAAATGGATATGCAACAATGGTATTCAGTGGATTAACAGTGAGAAACTAAAAAAGATTACATTGGAGATTTAGGAATTCACAAGTAGGTGGAGGTTTGTGCTTTTGCTCCAATTCACAAATGTATTCAAGATTGAAACCAAGGGGCATGTTGGATTAAATATATTGGTTTATAAGTGATAATGGAACTAAAAAAATCACTGGCTCTATGGGTAGAGGAAGAATTCACATTGGCAAAATTCAAAATCTATTTTCCTGTGGCATAGGGGCATGAGAAAGCCAAAGGTCGCAACTAACATAGCTTAAGGAAAGTTTTCAAGAAAAAATTAACAGAAGACCATGCATGAATGATAGAGGCATGATTTGAAATTAACAAAAGTACTATCAACAAAGGCATGTGATGGATATATGCATTTAAACAACTTGGGTATGGTCGCCTATATTTAATAAAATACAAATTTAACATATAGATTAAGTTTATTAACACTTGCAAATAACAACATCAACATAAACATTAAACTATTTATATGTGTGCATAGATTAAGGGGTATGTACAGGATCATCATGGAAAAATCAGGTCCTTAAGTGACGAAAAATCTAGAAAAATTAGAGTTAGGCAACTTGATGTAAAAAATTGAATAAGTTATCTATATTATTTCAAAAATATGTAAGAATAGAATTTGTAGAAAATTGAATGTAGTTTCTAAACTACTAGGTTTATTTTAAAAAAGAAAAAATCTATTTGGTGAAAATTTGAAATTTCAATGTAGTAGTACTTAAATTTCACGAAAAAAATAAGTAGGTGTCTGTCTGACCACCCTAACCACAATAAAATGATAATTTTTTTTTTATAAGATCTTAGATATAAGTAGAGGACTCATGTCTTGATGTGATGCATTTTTTTTGTAATTTTTCTCCAAGTAAATAATTAATTATGATTTTTTTATTACAACTTTTAAAAATATAAAACTTGTAATCACCACCTTAACTTGGTCAAAACTTCATGATTTTTTTCTTTTAATCCTATAGTATGTGAAGCATAGAATGTGATGCATGTTTCAAATTCAAAAATGTGATACCGCTTGAAAGCTATAGATGTTTTTCAATAAGCCTATTAATCAGGACTTTAGTCAGTAATTCAAATAGAAAATGAATAATAATTATTTATTAAATTCAAAGTAAAACATAATTTATATTGGTGGAAAGCTGAAAATCTCCTTTAAAATACTTTTCATTTCATTAATTTTGGGTAAAAAAAGGTTGTCAGCCACATACCCTACACATACCCATCATATCGCCACTTTTTGGCCCATCATGATCCTACACATACCCTAAGTCTATTAACACATGCAAATCAATTCATTTCAGGTTCACCATTTTGTAGATGGAGGAAAATGGGTCTGAAATCTTATTGGATTAAGATTCAAATTTCCAACATCCTCAATGAAGTTACCTACAAAACACACACATGCAAAAACAAATATCTAATCTAAACACACATGCATACTAATAGGAATTTACTCCATTGTCTTCCTACAATCATAATTTTGTGTTAAGAAATAGGTGCTCTCAATAGCATACACAAGAGGTTATGATTAATGAATATGAGAGATATTAAAATGAAGCTAAAATGAGATTCAAAATATTAGTGATGAATGCAAATATAGTATGAGGAAATAGATATAAAAAAGAGTGCAAAACAAGTGCAAGAAGTGGATGTAAAGATAATGAAAATGTAAAGATTGTGGATGGATCAAAGATGAGATGGAACTATGTTTAAATAGGTGTCCTTAGGATGAACCCAAATTACAGAACGAATGTGGGATAAAAGATTGACTTGAAGAAGTAAATCCCACATGCATGAGATGAGTGAAATAGAAGACTTACAATGAGATAAATAGGTGATGAAGCAGGTGTGAAAGAGGCTAGAAGAAGGATGTAGTGGAGAATATTAAAATGGTTATGTAATAATATTAAATGGATTAAATATATAAAAATTATGGTACAAGAAGGAAATTGATATTATGACATAATGAAGAATAATAATAATATAGTATTTGGATCCACCTAATGATTGGAAAAAAATGAATAAGAGGATTATTTTAATGAAATTTTTTATGTGTCTGCACCCACAACCTTGAAAACATTCTCCAAGGTTGACTATGCACCTCAAACGTGTAATTACAAAATTTCCACAGTGGAAAGAAGTGAAGCATGACCACACCAAAGGTTAAATAGGACCCAAATCTACACCAAAATACTTTATAAAGCTTCCAAAAACAACACACCACTTCTAAAATCAACGCTAACACACCAGGTCAACCAAACCTATATTAACGCCCTTAACAACTAAGTTCATGCTTAAAAAGGTCCAAAGAAAACTTCACTGACCACATAACAACACTCCAAAATATCCATACAACATAGAATATTCTAGCATCATCAAAATATTCTGCAACTCTATCACAACCGCCTGAAATTGAGAACACCATCATTATATGCAACTAGACACACTGGCACAAACATCCAACTCACTAACCAACTTCGCAGAACACCTCAACACCTAAAACCTCAAAGGAAAGTAGATACAAACATTATGAGCATGTCCCCAAATTTACAAGACAAGAAACTTCAATGCAAAGAAATGTGGAGCAATCTCATTTCTCCCAGACAACCTTCTTCACTAGCACACACACTGGTGAACACAACTTTCATTGTCATATGATCCAAAACTTACAACTCTAGATATAACACCTATGAGAACCTTTGATCAACATATCCAAACCACACAAGCATAACTTCAACCATAAAGAAATGCTGTGCATAAAGGTAAACACCACTTTGTCACACTGTAATATCTTTTATTCAAATTTTCTCAAAATCACTTGGAAACCAAGTGATCCAACTGTAACAACTCTTATTCATCAAGACATCAATGAAAAAACTAATGGAAACACCATACCACCTTCTTATCAAATCACAACAAGATCTTGACAACAATCTCCCCAATTATGACAACACGAACATCCTTACAATAACTTCAACACATAATCTCCATATAGTTGACATCAATGACCAACACCAACAACTATTGACATCAATGACAACACCAAAAGAACACATGAACAAATCCTACCTTGGATGGGTACTCGAAGTATGCACTATATGTCCTCTAGTGTAATCTTTTCTCTCTAGTTTGATAGACATAAATTAGAGGTATTGGTATCCCCATGCTCCATGAGTGCCATCAAAATAGTGTCTTGATACCTCATAGTAGGCATGAAAAATTCCTAGAATAGGACAATGGTGCATAATTGATGCTTCTCTAGAATAGAAAGTAGTGGGATTTGATCACAAATAACTATGAATAAGTGACCTCCTAGGTGTTCCTGCATATGGGGTGGGCCCTATCATCAAAATACGGATTTTCTCATTAATAATGCATTAAAAAGATAAACCAAAATTCATTAACAAAATGTATGTTCTTGGACTCTATAACTAGTCAAGGTGCCCATGCCAGTCAGGGGTGCCCATGGTGGTCATGAGCACCCATGTTGGTCATAGGAGCCCTCAATAGTCCAGGGAACCCATGTTGGTTAGGGGCACTTATTTTTAGCAAAAAATATTAAAAAAATTCAAAATGGAGCTCCTACCTACAAGGAAAGTGAAAACACAATATACCTCTCATATTGGTTTCCATCATGAGATGATCTCGTAGGACCTCGAGCCTCGATACATGAAACAATTGTTGTTGTAACATTTTTTCTCCTAGGATGACAGGCTTATATCTCAATGCTCTAAAATTTTCAAAGAGAAAATGAATGAAAAAGGTAAAAAAGTTATAACTTGGAGTACGGAAAAAGTTGCCTTTTCCTTGCTTGATTTGATAATTGACATTAAAACTGAACTAATTTTGTCTTGGAGTGGTGTTGTAATGTGTTGTACACATTCACACTATTCTAGGACCTTTATTTAACTAAATCATACCTTAATTGGTCCTTTACAAGGGTGTTGTAACACATTTTCACACTTTTCTAGGATTTATTTGTTTAATTAAACCTTATGGGTCCCTTCCTAAATAAAATAAGCCTTAATTTATCTAGGTAGTCTTAATTCATTATGGTTAAGTGGAGTCATTAACCCCCTTTTTAGGCCTTAATTTTGACACCTCCCAAGGATCTTTCTCGACAATCATAAATTAAATATCAAATTATTTCATTGGGTAAAATTTGGTCTTGGTAAGTTGAGCCAAGACCTATTCACCCTTAATGGTGAATGGGTCCTCCCTTAACAGGAACCCCCTTATTCAGTTGATTTGGAATGGTTTTTTGGCTTTCTTTCAACTCCCTGAAGCTTGGTCTTGGAAACTTAGCTAGGACCCATTTTCCTTTGGTGGTGAATGGGTCCTCCATTAATGAGACCCTAATTTTTGAATTTCATTCTAGCAGGAATTTAATTATGTTTCTTTCCAAATCTGGTGTCGGCCTTAGTTCTTTGAATTTTGGGGGTTAATCTCCTAATTTAGTATAAATAAGGGGTTAATTCACCTAGTTTCAAACTTTAAGAAATACTAATACTTTCAAGCATTCAAGCATTCAAGTGATCAAGCATTCTAGAGCACTTTAAGAGCATTCATAAGGCATTTCAAGGCAGATTTCAAGTGTTTATTTAGCAATTCAAATTCATATCATCATGTCAAGGGTTTAATGCATTCATGTGTGTTGACCTAAGAAGTGAATGTTGCATTAAGGATCCATTTACAAGCATCATCCTACACCCAATATCTACATTCTTCACGGTCACTCCATGATTGTTTGCAGATTTGCTTCACAAGACATCATCCAAGGTGATATCATCTACATTATTGCACTTTCATGCTTTATTTCCTTATTTCATCATTTGGTTTAATTACCTACAAGGGGTTTGATTGAGGCAAACCCCCATTCACTAACAAATCAAAAATTTTTCTTGCCCTTGAGTGCGTTATTGTAGATTTATAGGTTGAAGATCAAGTTGAGAAAGATTTGGAGCAAAGTTGTCAAAATTGTCAAAGTTGCAAAAGTTGTCATTCAAAGTGCAAGAACACAGAAAGAGCTCTACATAATTAAATATAGGCTTCCAAAACTTGGTAATTAGGATTTCAAGAGTGTAGACAACAAGGTACAAGATCCTAAAATTAGTTTTTCAAATCCTAAAAGGACCCATTTGACACTTAAGGCGAATGAGTCCTCCATAGCTCAAAAACAACAACTTTTTGGCCAGGTACATAGCTTTTTATGCTCTAAAAACATTCCCCATAGTTGCTATAATAGTTAGGTTTCATTTCTAGTTGTTATTAGCATCTTATTTTTCATAATTTGAGGTGTTTAGGGTCTTGAAGAATAAGTGATCCATCTCTTTTTCTCACATATTAGGGTGGATCCTATTTTCACCCTATATGTAACTTATAGCTAAATTTAGTTATTTATTACTCATACCTTGTTATCTCAAAGACAACATAACTTGGGATTGCAAACTCCAATTTATATGTCATTTGTTGCATTGAAATCATGGTTTTGTCCTCTTTTATGTTGTATGCTTATCGATATTTTATGTTATATCCACATGACCCTACCATAATCATTTTCATTAAAATCCTAATCAATTTGATGTTGTGAGATTGCTACCCTACTTCCAACTCCATAAAGAAAGAAAAATTAGGGGCCATACATCTACCTTTGAATTTTATTCTCCTTAGAAGCATTGGACTAATGCATTTGTTTGTATGTGTAGGATATTTTTGAATTTCCAATGATTTGGTTTTGCAAGATGTGGTTCATAATGTTATGGTTTATAGGTTACTAAATTGGGGACTTCATTCTCTTGCTTGGTGAATGTTATACATTCTATATACTATTCTTTTGGGTATCCTTTTATGATTTAGTTTCAATACTTTAGCTTGCATATGCATGTAGTGTCACATGGCTGCTAAAGTGGGGGCTAAATGTAGCGTAAAAAAATGTAATCCCTTTAATGTGAAAGTACAATTTCATGCTTTATTTGGAACTTTCTTTAGTAACCTTTCTATTCATGCATTTTTAGACACTCCTTAGCTTTGACCTTTTTTTATCAAACCAAGAGAATGTATCAATACTACCCTAAAAAGTATCTTATCGATCAAATATCACCAAATTGACCTTAACAAGTGATCTCTTATTGGATAAGCCCTGCAAGTATAGTAAACATAAACACCCAAATAAAATTTTATTAAGTAAAAAAGAGTTAGATAGGGGCACCCAATGCCCTAGTCCAAATGTTTTTCCTAATAAATTTGACTTCCCTTTTTTTTTAGTCTTTAATTTTAGATATGTAAATTCAAATTTGGGCCTCAGTGGTAAATTAATCCTGAAAATTAAAATTAAATGAGTTGGCCTACACTTTAATTTATTCCTAAGTTCCACTATATAACCATGAATTATTATTTCAAATAGGAGAGGAAGCAATTAGTACAAAAAATATCTACCAAAACACATTCAATTTTATAGGTTTTACAATAAAAAATTCATAAGTGTTCAAGATATAACAATGATTGGATTTTGATGCCAATAAAAGAACATGATGGAATATAGGTTTTGGACATAGATTTCGTTTCTTTCAAACATCTAATGACTTGCTTTTAGAGTGTTCTCATCTTTTGACTTTGATTTACTTACTGCCCTAAGCAAGGTATTTATGCATTTAGATTTTCCTAAAGGTATTTGAATTTATCTTGGGTTGATCTTGTTTATGTCATTTAGGAATCCTTCTCTAACATATTTGAGTAGGCTTTTTAACATTTTATCTTGTTATAGCCTTAGACACACTTAAGGTTAATAGCACACACATTTTATCAATCAATCAATTGACTATTCATGGAGGTAGAAATACTAAAATAGGGATTTGAGAAAGGAAAAATTGTATATTTAATCACACCATTTACCCTCTTTGTTGTGATTTTGTAGGTTCAAATCCAAAGATGGAAAATTGCAGAGCGAAAGTACAAAGTATAGACTTGGGAGTTTCAGATCTAAAAGTTGTAGAGCTAGATCTCACTCCTAATCAAGGGTTCCTACCTCCCTTGACCTCTCATTCCAACTCCAAATTTATATACCATGTGCACAAAAGTCTTCCCTTATTAGTTTGTCTTTAGTTTGTGAAATTTTATTTTCGTCTATGCAAAAATATTGCATCTCTAGACTAGGATTCATAGTTATAACATATCAATTAATTCAACTAAATCCAATTAATTTTCAAAGCAACAAAAGTTACTAGTTTTAGGAAAAATTAGCTCTCCTTCTAGGTTGTTAGCCAATCTCATTACCTTTTTGGCTTAGCTTCTAATGTTGATGTGAAGAAATATTGATCTTAGTGCTTTATTCATTAGGCTTAGGATCTATTTTTCCACGTCACACAAGTATTGCATTATATTATTGAAAAATATTTGTGTGGAGATTTTTTTAGTAATTTTATATGAATGAAACATAGGGATAATGATAAGGAATAAGGTTTTGTCTAGGTGTCAAGGGTATTACAATAAAAAATAAAAAATAGGAATTATATCTCTTGTCCTACACAAGGAATGTACAAACTCAAACTACATTCGATATGTCCTCTTCTAAATCTTCTCATCCCAAAATTCACATACTTCTCTACACTTTGTAAGTCTAAATATTCATAGATTTTTGACTAAATTGACACAAAAGGGAAATAGACACAAAATTTACAAACAATGTTAAAAACAAAGATCAACTAAGAATATTTCCTAGCAAAATACTTTCATAAGATTGAAGATATCAAGAAGGGTATAATAATAAATCTTAAAAATTGGAATTAAACCTCTAAGCCAAAGGAAAAACCTAAATCTAACCCACTTTACTAGTGTAATTGTACACATGCAAAATTAACATTATGCATTCGATCAAATTCAGTCAAAATAGGTTTCACATTAGGTCCATTCATCACTTTCATCCATTCATTAAATAATCTCATTTCCTAAGGTCAGTTATTTAAAATCAGATAAACATTATCATCGACCTTTTAATAAATCAAACATCCATTTAATTAACTCAAATCCCAAAATCATATTCCATCATTTTCTAATTCAAATAAATCAAATATCTAAGTCAAAGAGGTCAAACTCATCCTAATCATCATCCTAGCTAATTAATCCTGATTAAATGCTAAACTTACCCACTTGCATTCTCTAGATTTAGCCACTTGCACAAATAAATCAATTTATTGATTTATTAAATCCAAGATTTTCCATCAACATGGCATTTATGGGGAATATTCCCTCAATTTTGAATTCAAAGGCAAGTTGATTTGTCCCTCCAACATTGTATTTATTGCTCATTTTCTTGTCCCCCACTCAGCATTTACTCTCAAATTTGAATTCAAATTCTCCCTCTCATGGGTACATTTCCCAAATCTTGCACATGCATCAACCAATCACATGATGACAAGTGTCCTTCTTTCATTGGTCCAATCTTAGTCCCTCATTGGTCCCTCTTCAACACTTAGCATTTTGAAAATCTTCAAATAGAAGCTTCATCTTCAAGCAAATCCTCCATCATCTCCATCATCTCCACAAATTTTATGCAAGGTTACTCTCTTAATTTGAGAACTCATCTTGCTCATCATCTCCATTTGCATTTCATCATCTTAAGCTTTGATCAAGGATTGGGAAAGGGTCACTAGCACATGTGACACCAATCCACTATGAGATGAAGTTGATTCATGTTGTTTGTATGCTTATTTGGTTTTTCTTGTTGTTTTAATATCTTACTTAGCATATCTAACATGTTTCATTATCTCATAGGGATGTTGAAGATTATTTTGGTTTTAAAATGCTAACCATATGTAGATTTTCACATCCGCATTATGGCGCTAGAAGGAGGGCATATCTCAGCTTTTGTGTTATTTTATGTGTTTAACATTTATCATGATTAGCTCATTAAATGATCTACACTGTTAAAATCACTTTTAGAAAAAGGAATAAAACTACAATAGCTTTCGTTTCCTCATTTTTCAAATGAAAATAAAGCTCATTGCTGGGGTAAATATTTCTTTAACTATCAACATAAATTTTTATTTAGTTTTTGAATTACAACCAGTGTTATGAAAAGCATCAATATATTTTTCTATAGCATGGACATTACAATCATAGAATTAATTCTGTATTAAGGGGGAGAACGTGATGGTACATCTGCCTCTTTGTTTGTTTAATCACTTTTGGTAAGACATTCGCTGCTTGTTTCATTTACTCGTTGATTGCTATGGGATCAGTGTTTCTTCCTCAAGCAGCTTGATTCATATATTATGATGAAAATGTAGCGTACTTGAAATATGCTTATCTCTGCAGTCAATAAACTTTTGTTGTTCTTGTGACTGACTTAAAGCCTATTGATAGCTTTTCAAGATTGTATCAATCCTCTTGCTGTCAGTCATCTCATTCTAAGTTTCCTTTTACCCATTCAATGCGTGATTTGATGCTGTAACTTTTGCTTAATGATTTTTGGTCATCTTGTTATTAATGATAATATGGTGTAGCCAGATATTCTTTGGGGTCAATTTTCAACACTGAGATCGAATCAAGTTTCTTAGCCACATTAAATTCATGCTATAGAATATATTATAAGAGAACTCCAACATCTACATACAACTGACATCAACATCTACATACAACTGGCATCTACGTCTAACATTGTTTTACATAACGTTACATTTATATGACCCTTTGTTTTAATAGCGCTGTTGTTTCTTTCATATGAAATTTTGTACACAATGTTCCAAACTTCAAAGGCTACTACATTGAACAAAGATTCAAACCCAAATGAAATGATGAAAGGGAAATGGAAGAAATTTATGGCACAGTGACGAGTTGCAGGGCATACAAAAATAAATGATGCTTTCATACGCTGGGAAGACTACTGATCAAATGTTTTGAAATGCTGGCTTTACATCTGCACACTGTATCAGCTTGAAAGTCTCTACTTTGTTTCTCAGCTAAATGTGAACTATCCTCCACCAATCAGCATCTATTTTATGTCTGCTAAATGCATCTATATTACTTTGATGATTTCTATCAAACAACTCACAAGTTTCCTCTGCCTTTTGCGTTCCATGAAATGACATTTCCTTGATGATTTCTGTCAAACAGCTCACAAGTTTACTACGCCATTTACATTCCATGAAATGAAATTTCTTTGACGATTTCTATCAAATAGCTCACAAGTTTCCTGCAGCCTCTTTGTTGATACATAATGGTGGACGAGAGGGGAAACATAATGCTTCACCTACCAAAAGCATAAAATTTGAAAATCTCTTCAATAGCATTGAGCGCGGTTTTGTATATTTTTCTTGTTTTGACTGCCAATTGCATTTTACTTTGTTGAATACTTGTGATGGAAAGCTGTGAGGGGCACATGGAATAGTACATTATGGTTTTGCAGAGAGTGGGATTCAAAATTTTGACTGTACAACTTTGTTCCTTGTCTCTTACAGTTGTTTAAAGGATTCAAAAGGTTAGGACATGATTTTCTATGCTGAAATTTCAAAAAATTTGAAGGGCGCTGATGATGGCTGTGTCTTTAGTCTATGTCATCATAAATAACATTGGGTTTTGATATGATTGGTGCTCATCTCATTTACATCTCTGTCTTTATCATTAAATGCTTTCTTATTCTTTTTTTCACCTACTTTGAATACATTCTGCGTTGATTTCATCTTGCCACAATCATTAAGAAAGGGTAGAGGCATTTAATCTTACGATACATGTGATCTTGTCTTTGATTTGATACATATGTAGCATGCTAGTTATTAAATAGACTGATTAGATAAATCAACATCTTCATAAAAAGCTAAGTGGATCATTTTGATTCACTCATGATTCAAATATCTTCTTATGCTATATCACTATACTCATGATTTATAAATTTTCTAATAAATGTCATAAATATATATATTATCACATTTATTATGATTTCTTTGAGATAGTGAAAGTTTTTAAGAGATATTTTCTTTGCGAAATGATTTATTAAATCAATATCTTGAGCAATGTGGATTATGTAGAGAAACTTTGATGGAAAGTGAATCTAACAAGTGTGATACTCATCCAAATCATTTGTTAGAAATTATGTTATTGTTTAGAATTAATGATCAAAGTGGATTTAATGATCTAAATCTCACATAATTGTCTTTTTTTGTATAATAGGTACAAACGAACAACAAAGGCACAAGGTACAAGGAAAGCGAAAAGTCAACAAAGGTACAACGTGAAAATGAAGGAAAGCAAGGAGAAGGCTAGCAAAGGAGGAGGATTTTTTTTTTTGAAAACTCAAAGTGTTTTTAAATGCTTTAAGTTTTTGTTCAACACTTCTTTACAAAATTTTTACCTTTTCGCTTCTAGGACACTAATTTTCGTTTGGGTCTAAAAAGAACAATTTGATTTTTTCCATTCGCAAAAGGTTAAAATTCAAGCTTAGACACTTACTAGATTTCATTTTGGGCTTAAAAATTGGACAAACAATCTTCATATTTCATTTGGTGCTTAAAACGAATCAAACAATTGCTTTGGAAGGATAAAATGAATGTGTGTTTGCTTTGTTTTGTGGTTACTTACTTAAACTAAAGTCATTGAAAAGGACGTATGCACTTCTCTCGCGCTTCCAAGCGATCTTGAGAATCAAAAGGCCTTTTTGGTGATTTTGGCGTAAGATAAAGTGATCACCTCCACACTTCGATTTGGGCTTAAAATTGAACAATATCTTGTGCGAGTGTGAGTAGGGGCATTTTCGCGTATATTCTCTTTCTTTGTGCCGTCAAAGATTGATCGAGTTACGGATTGTGTTTTTGCTTGCTTTTGTTTATCTTAGAGGGCCTACCTTGGGGAAAAAGTACTCACCCAAGGGAACGACTCAACCGGTAACACTCTAAAGCCAAGAGTATTTCCAGCTGAGATATAAATGTGGGTATTGGTTAAACGCCATTATCACGCGGTTGGCTCCAACAAGATGGATCCAAAAGGGGACTCTTGCCGTATGGGTCAATCTCCATGAACGGAAAGTCTGAACTAGAACCCTTGTTTTGTAGTGGCCTATTTATCCATTGAGCGAGTTTATCAAAGTGGTGCATTGGAACTTAGATTCCAAGAAGTTACTTGCCATGTCCGATCTTGGTTGAAATATAGAGGTTAGGATTTCATCATACCTTTATATTTTTCCTTGGTTGCATGTAAAATCATCTCTTCTATGAAGGGCATGAGGCAAGCCCACTAAGAAAAACGTACCCATTGAGCTAGGATGTTACATTGCTTGTTTGAAAACATAGTGCGTTTATCGAAAACATTGGAAAACCATCATTCAACATCATCATCAGAATTTCAAACCCTTTAGCTAGAGAAAATACCTTTGAAAAAACCCAAGAACTATTGCTTACCCTTGGGATTATGTCCTTAGAGGTTTCTAAGTAATTGGGTTTACATCTTAATTTGCTCTTACAAAGGTCAACATTAGGCAACCCTTGTCCTAATTTCTTGGAACTTCCACATAGCACTTTGTGGGATGAAAAGAAGTTGTGACATTGGACTTTCAGTTTGAAACCTAATCAAGAAGTGTGTTTGTGGTAAAAAGTACTCATTAAGAAAAGATAACAAATTGGACCCCACACATGTGCTTGATATGTTTTGGTCATATTGGTCTTTTGATTGCTCTTAGAGAAAAGTGTGTTCTTCAATACCTTGGCCTAGTAAACAAAGTCTCTCTAAGTCTCTTAGGATCAAATCAAACACTTCATCCATCCAAACACTTATCAAAATCCATCCCATCAAACAACTTTAGAACTTTGGAAACATCATTCTAGACTTAGGCACATCATCAAAATAAAAAAAATCACCTTGTTTAGTTAGAAGTATGGGAATGCATCCTTTCTCATACCTTTAATTGAATTAGCAATCCTTTAAACAAGTTAATCCTAAGATAACATCCAACATCTTAGGGTTTACAAGTTCACTATCCAAATTGACCAATCAAAATCAAACCCTAAGTCTAGAATTGATCCAAAGTCCTTAAACGTTCATCACTCCTATCATTTACA
This sequence comes from Sequoia sempervirens, assembly GCA_007258455.2. Taxonomy (NCBI): domain Eukaryota; kingdom Viridiplantae; phylum Streptophyta; class Pinopsida; order Cupressales; family Cupressaceae; genus Sequoia; species Sequoia sempervirens. The sequence goes on from VDFB02287009.1 coordinate 138,835, forward strand.
CCTTTCATCCTCCATCTCATCATTAAACTCTTAAGAACCTTAGAGGTCACTTTTGCAACAAGGTCAAAACACAAGAAGAACATGGAATATAAACTTGATCCATACATCTTGGGTAATCCAAATCAGTTGAATCTTCAAAGACTTGCAATGCCTATCAATTATCAAAGTCCATGCATGGGATCATTACCTTCGACAAATGTCAATGGTACAACAAGTGTGAGTATGCCCAAGTCAAAGTTTGGAACACAATTCCCAATGATAAATCTAAGTCCAAACCTACAAATCCACCAACCGAACAATCAATGCATGAGCCTTCAAACGAACAACGTCATCCCACCAAATCCCTACAAACCAAATGAGAAGGTACCAAGTACAAGTGTTCGAAACATGAATCCAACAAACTTTGGGATAAATACATTTGCAAATCATACGAATATTCCAAACATGGACAATGGTCAATTTCAACCCATCATGCCAAATCTAAGTGTCATCACAAATTATAATATTGTCCAAAATCAAACACAACTACACACTCCAAATTTGCTTAAACAAGAGCCAAATCAACTATATCAAGGGAGTCCAGATCAAAATCAAGAACAAATTTGGTGAGATCAAATTGTGGCACTTTCCAAAATAGTTGAGACATTACGACAAGAGACATCTCCACCGCCAACATCATTCCTTGGTTTAGGGCTTCCCTCTTTACCTAGCACCAATCACTCCATCCAAATCAATCCACATAACACTAATAAAGCCATCACATCAAATCCTTTGAATATACCATCGACATCGCACCAATAGATGGTATCCAATCAAGCAACAATGATGATCCCAACCAATCAAAATATGGTCTCCCAAAGGCCTATCACCTCGCTCATCCCAATCATCCCTATCACTTCGATCATTCCAAACACCACCCCCATGATTGCTCCAAGCATATCCCAACAACTTGGCACTACATCCAACACAATTCCAAATACACCACCACTACTGCCAAAATCAAGTGCAATAAGTCAATATCGTAACATCGCACTAAAATCACATCAAGCCTACCAACAAGCACTTCAACAATCTCAAGCTACCCAACAAACACAAGCACAAACACGAAAAATGATTGGGGATAACAATGGGAATTCAACCATTGGTGATAGCATTGACAATCTCCCCACCACAATTGATGCAAGCATTGTTCAAGATTTATCCATCAAAGAACACATTGGAGATGTTTTTATCTCATTCGAAGATCAAATCAACATAGGTCAAGAGTCACTTTGCAATCATGATCAAAATCCACTAGCAATACTCGACAATGAGCCAATTCAAGAAATATCAACATCACTTGACTCTATGGTTGAAGACATTCACAATCTTTCCACCACAATTGTCGAAAACAATGATCAAAATCTCTCCATTGAGGAGCACCTTGAAGATGTTTCTACCCCATTTGATGACCAACCCACGATACATCAAGAGCCACTTTTTAGTGATCTATTTAAAGGAATGTTAGGATTATTTGATCCTATTGACATAATGCATGATCTGTTGACCTATGATCATATTGAAAATGTCTCTACATCGCCTTATGAGTTGGAGGACATATCTCAAAAGTTTATTCCAAATCAGGATCAAAATCTTTCACTAAAGTCTAGCAATGGTCATTTTCAAAACATGTTGATCCCCTTTGACCTCATGGTTATAGATGCTGAAGGAACCTTGAACTTGACCATGCCTAATGTCGACATCCAAAAGTCCTTTGTAAGAAATACATCCTTTGAAACTGACCCATTTCAAGAGCTTGATCCAAAGCATGTTGAAAGCAACTCCAAAATTGTTCAAGATCAAGAATTTGTATCTTCAAGATACTACAATAATCTAATGGATACTCTCATATCTATGCAAGATGATCATATCCATCTAGCACATACTCCTCCATCTACCCATGAGATGCTTTCTATGGATGGACACGTAGATGATCTTGATCTAGAACAAGATTTTGCTACACAAAAAGAGCAGATTCTTGACTCCTACAATCAAACAGATTTGTCAACATCAGGATCAAATATGTCCCAAACTCAGATTAAGGACATCATGAATAAAGATATCCATCATTATTCGGTCAAGGAAACAAGTCAGATAGAACATCCAGAGTTAGCAGAGCAGCAAATGGAAATAATGTCATCTACAGTGATCATTGATTGAAGAATGCATTCTATACAAGAGTTCTCAGAACAAGCAGAATCAAAGCAGGAAGGTATACTACCACCATACTGGGGGAAACTTCATCTCAAACAAACATCAACATAGGGAGCATGAAGAATCCTTATGATGAAACTGATGTCAATACTACAACCAGCCACGCCATGAATCTTCATTCACCCATCACCCCATCCATAAATTGGGACCAACATCAAAAGGAAGATTTGAATCAAAGTACGAAGAACGTTATCAAACTAAAAGAAGCTAAGAAGCATAATGGACAAATCAAATACAAATGGATACCGAAGAATACAAAGAAAGATCATCCCTATCAAACTCCATCAGTCAAAGAAACTATGGGGAAAAATAAAAAAGGGAAAAGTATCCATCAAAGATGTCCACAAAAGAAAAAGCAGGCTTTTCAAGCAACGTACAAGGTATATCAAGCAGTTGGTCCTAATTCGACACACACTTCTGTATCCACCCATCATTGCTTGTCTTCCCAAGTTTGGAGAGTCAAAGGTTCCAAACAGTCAACCGATCCATCTTTTATCCCTAAACACACTCCATCCATGCCTCCACACATGATATCCAATTCTCACATTGACCGTGTATTGGCAACAAACCTTCATCTTAAGGATTCAGAAGGAAATCTATCGCGATGTGTGCACAAAGACAAAGTCAACTCTGGTATCAATGAAGCAGATCAAGAATCCCAAAAGTTGCATTCAAGTGCACGTATCTTAGCAAAGAAGCTCCTTCAGGCAGGCTATCGATGGAACATCATGATAGGGGTATCTACATTTATGATTCAACATGAGCTTAAAATCTTTTAGAAAAATACAAAAAAATCAAAAAAATCATGAAAATCCAAAAAAATAAGAAAAAGGATTGAAAATAGTAAAGAAAAAAAATCGTCCTCTAGTGAAAACCGCATGGGTGGCGCTTTGGGCAAGACCATGATGAAAACCTGGAAAACAGGCATCATGAGTAGAATCGAGCATCTACGTGTGCCACTTCAGGTGAAAGCATCTCATCCCATCCATAATAAATCGAGCATTCCATCCATCTTATCCATAATAAATCCATCCATCCATGAACCATTTATCCAATCCATTCGCATCTATCTGCATCCGTCATCTTAGTTATCTTGATCTTGATGAAATTTTGGCGCACACTTTATACTTGCTTATGGTAAACATCTTGACATGGGTCATTTTCATTGATCTTATCCTATCCAACGTTATCGGTAAAAATCTTGACATGGGTCATTTTCATTGATCTTATCCTATCCTATGTTATCTAAGCCATGAAGCATTATCCAAATGAGCATTCGTTATCCGAACACCTTATCTTATCGCAAGATAATCCATGTCCCTCCATCCATACACTTATATGAGCATCCACCCATGACACTCCATACATTACTAGACATTGGGGGTAGATATATACATCTTGCTTCGAGAATAAATCTTGGTCTATGTCCTTCGACTTATGTGGCGATCCGAACATTGGAAAACATGAAATCAATTTGGTCCACCACTTGTAAGCAAAAATCCAAATCACTAGCCCATGGCATATTTTGATTAGAACATGTCCTTATCAAGCTTCATCTTTCATCAAACATCGATCCAAACAATTGATATTAGTTGCATCTAATGCATCCTTCAACGTCACATCAAATCATCTAAAACATCTTTTGTTCCAAAATCAAGCTTCAACAATCCTGATCAATCGATCCAATCAATCCATCATCATCTCAGGATATTCATCCTAATCCTTGTGTTGCTTAACACTATCCTTGCATTGTTGTGTATCCTCAACAATGTTATCATCATCATCAACCCATCAATTCAATCAATCAACCTTAGCTTGGTTTTCAACAAAAATCTCAAAACAGAGCACTGATATTGTCACACATGTCCATATCCAAAATCGTCAAAATTGTGCAAAAAATCCAAAAACATCCAAAACATCGAAAAATCCAAAAACACTCAAAAATTAAAAAAGAATAAATAAAAAACATTGGAATCTGAACTACGTTATCTCTGAGCTTAAAAATAGGCAAGGCTAATCTCTGATCAGCCCCCGAGACATCAAAATCCAAAAACATTCGAAAAATAAAAATCAAAACATTTGTAAAATCTTGAAAATACCAAAAAAGCCTCAAAACATTTCAAAACATCAAAAACATCCAAATATTTGAAAAAATCCATCCGCCTCATATAGCTTTCACCCGCAATAATCAATCATCCATAATAAACTGATCATGTCACCTTCATCCTTTGGCAAAACAAACAAAAACAATCATAGCAGTTAGCAAAAGCAAAGCTTCAATCGTAAAATCAAAATCGAAACAACAAATCTTTAAAATAAAATCAAAGTCTTGATCATTTTCAAACATGTCAATCGACCTTATATCAACAACCTATCAATCAATTTATCAAACCATCCTCATCCTATACAATGCATGTCCTAGGATATATTGTTCCAACAATGGGCATCATTTTGGAAATCACTTTGGATTCTTATCCTATCAAAACAAATCCCTTTGGCTGAAGGTATGAAGAACATTGGCTTATTTGAGTACTTGATCTTTTCTTTTGATTTATCTTATTGCGCTCATTCCAAGGACCTCTCAATGATATCCGAACGAAGGATTTAGAGAGATAGGAATGGGGTAACGATCATTATTCTTTTGTTTGCTGTGCTTGTTGGATATTTTTGTAAAATAACTTGGCGAATACTTTCTTTGTTAGATATGTATAGAGGATTTTTTGGACAGCTTGTTGACTATTGCATTGATTGGTTATACCTCTCTGTTTTTTGGTTCGAGATGTTTGAAACTTCTAAAGTGCATTCTAGCAAGGTTTTCTTATGTTAGGTGTGAACATGAATACTCCTATCTATTTTTTGAGTAAAATTCCATCACACTAAGTACAACGCCATCCTGGTCCTTCATACCTTGATGCATCGTACTTAGGCATGTTATCAAACATAAAGTAAGTGACCCTTTGAAAATCCCAATCCTTGATAAAGAAAAATCATCCATCTATCATCATTTCTCATCATCATCTCTCATAATGTTGGCTTGTTGGATCCTCTTGTCATCATCTCATTTCCGCACTAACATCATCATCGCCAATACATCCATCATGCATCCATCCATCCTACACACATCATGCATCCATCCTGCATCCAAAGAAACTGTCAGCATATCACATATCATTCATATCATACATAATAGGAAATATCGATCATTTCACATGCATTGCATTTGCATCATCATCATAATATAGATCTGTTAGTCTAAGCATCTCATAAATCATCCATTGCATAATCACAACATATCACATCACCCATCTCATCCATCTCATATCATATCATCATTTAAATTATTTAGGATAATATGGATTTGTTATTCTAAGCATCTTAAAATCATCTCATTTGCATCATCATCCATAACTATCCATTTTGAACCTCTTTCTCGTGAGATCAACCCTCAAATCAAATCTTTTTGCTCGATCTCTCGAGGGGGCAATGTACCAGTGTACTTCTTTCCGCTGGGGCATCCGAAAAATTAGAATTTTTTTGATTTCAATCGCGACAAGTTTATTCTTTGAACCAACGCAACAAGAACATTGCTTCAAAGAGGGGAAAAATGTAGACATGCAAAATTAACATTATGTATTCGATCAGATTTAGTCAAAATAGGTTTCACATTAGGTCCATTCATCACTTTCATCCATTCATTAAATAATCTCATTTCCTAAGGTCAGTTATTTAAAATCAGATAAACATTATCATCAACCTTTTAATAAATCAAACATGCATTTAAATAACTCAAATCCCAAAATCATATTCCATCATTTTCTAATTCAAACAAATCAAATATCTAAGTCAAAGAGGTCAAACTCATCCTAATCATCATCCTAGCTAATTAATCTTGATTAAATGCTAAACTTACCCACTTGCATTCTCTAGATTTAGCCACTTGCACAAATAAATCAATTTATTGATTTATTAAATCCAAGATTTTCCATCAACATGGCATTTATGGGGAATATTCCCTCAATTTTGAATTCAAAGGCAAGTTGATTTGTCCCTCCAACATTGCATTTATTGCTCATTTTCTTGTCCCCACTTAGCATTTACTCTCAAATTTGAATTCAAATTCTCCCTCTCATGGGCACATTTCCCAAATCTTGCACATGCATCAACCACTCACATGATGACAAGTGTCCTTCTTTCATTGGTCCAATCTTAGTCCCACATTGGTCCCTCTTCAACACTTAGCATTTTGAAAATCTTCAAATAGAAGCTTCATCTTCAAGCAAATCCTCCATCATCTCCATCTTCTCCACAAATTTTATGCAAGGTTACTCTCTTAATTTGAGAACTTATCTTGCTCATCATCTCCATTTGCATTTCATCATCTTAAGCTTTGATCAAGGATTGGGAAAGGGTCACTAGCACATGTGACACCAATCCACTATGAGATGAAGTTGATTCATGTTGTTTGTATGCTTATTTGGTTTTTCTTGTTGTTTTAATATCTTACTTAGCATATCTAACATGTTTCATTATCTCATAGGGATGTTGAAGATTATTTTGGTTTTAAAATGCTAACCATATGCAGATTTTCACATCCAGAGTAATAATAAACAATGATCTTTTTTTTGGAAATTATTCTTGAGCTAAAATAAATCCTAAACATGATCAAATTCAATGAAAAACAATAATTTCATGTATAACTAGATGGGATACAATGAATCCATGCAATTAATAGTACCTTTGAAGGGTTGACTTGAGGGGAATATTTGAAAACTTGAACCAGTCGATTGGTGACCTCATGTTTGTCTAGATAAGTTGTAGGGGAGTAGGCCAGTTGGGCGATCTCTCTTCTATCCAAAATACCCTAACCCATGACTTTACATGTACATTTCTATTATTCAGTTCTTGGGAATTTAAGCTTCCAAAATATTTTGGTAGATCTTAAACAATGCATTTCCTTGGATGTATTAATGACTATTATACTAGTGCTTGAATTCTAGACCTAATTGCTTGCATTTTTCTTTGCCTCCATCTATCCTTTTTCCCTCTCCCTTCTTGAGATTTTATGGATGTTTGTACCCCTATCACCTTGTCCTAAAGATGTGATAATGAGAGCGGAGGGGAGCCATGCTTTCTTTAACATTCTTATCCTCCTAATAAATATTACTTGTTTTTATTTATTTTATCATTCATGTAATATTTTACATGAAATTGGACCTCTATGAGAATATGATAGTTATCTAACACTACTGTGCCATAGTGATATACTATATCAAATAGATTGATTTAAAAAAAATTAATTGTCATTCTTAACTTAGTCTATAATGAAATGTGTTGATGCACCCTCCAACAAATTGCTCACAAAATGTTATACCAATCTTAAAATATATTTAACTCTATTTAGATTCTACCATGCCTTCTGTAGACACCGAAATTTGGTTTAAGCCTGTGACTTCAATATTCTTAATAATTCTTATTCTTCATGGTCATGATTAAATAATCTTAATTATTTAATTAATTCATCTTAACATTAATTCTTCTATTGATTAAATAATCTCAATTATTTAATTAATTCATCTTAACATTAATTCTTCTATTGATTAAATAATCTTAATTATTTAATTAATTCACCTTAACATTAATTCTTCTATTGATTAAATAATCTTAATTATTTAATTAATTCATCTTAACATTAATTCTTCTATTAATTAAATAATCTTGGTATTTTTTGAGTGGTCCACCTTTTCTTTATTCTGTTGATTAATTAAATGGCGTTTTTATTTAATTATGTTGCCTAATTAACCTTGTCCTTCTTGTCAAAATTAAATAAGTTCTTATTAATTTTATTCTTTATCATATTTCAACTATAATTAAATAAATTATTTATTTAATTATTCATTTAAATCCTTCATCATTTAATTAAATAAATCTTATTTATTTAATTATTCTTAATCAGTCTTGAATTAAATGAATTATTTAATTCATTAATTCTATTTTAACACATTCCTCTGTTTTTAGAAATTATGTGAGTTATCTAAGTATTTTTTTTTTAATGGCGGAATGGTGACCCCTATAAAGCGATTAGCTTAAAATTTTAGCGTGGCCAGAAGTGATGCGAGCCCTCCGTACCCGCGGGATGGGAGACTAGAACTCATGACCAACATAGCCGCCAGCGAGTGCTTAGCCAGCAGGGCTAGGGCCCCGCCCTAATGAGTTATCTAAGTATTCACTTTTACTCGACTTTCGGCATTTTTTAATCATTGGTTAATGAAATATTTGAGCCAATTTTTTACGTTTTTCAATTAGCAGATTACAAGCGGTGCACCGTTAGGTTAGAGGGAAAACCAAAACGTGCAAGAAAGAAACTCTAACCAGAATGGCACCGATGATGGCGAGCATTGGTCAGAGGATCTTCTACGCTAAGTACAGAAAGGAACTCAACGTCAAGTATGTGCTACCCAATCCAATGCGGAGTGAGGGGTGACCATATGACGGAGTGATTACAACAACAAATGCTTGAAGTAAATAATGCTGAAAGATGAAATTACTCGACACCCAAAATGTGCTTGCTGACCCAAGATGGGAAAGTAGCTACCATAGGGCGGAGCTATAACTATTACAAACTAATGCTGATAATAAGAATGAGTTTACAATTCATGACAAAGCAATATTAAGGAACACTGGTCAGTACTATTGCCAGTTTACATTTGATAATTATTGCCTGCAATGTCAAGATATCAAACGCTTTGCAAAGAGTACATTCAATTATAAATCTGCTACAAGCTTTAAGTAAATCTCAATGCCAAACCCCAAATCAGAAAATGCAGATTTCTGTATACTGTTTTTGATAGATCTATACCTTTAAATCTTTTAATCAGCAACATAAGCGTTCACTAAATGACTCATAACTCCCTCGATGCTTACTCAAATGGCCTATTCTTAGATGCAAGATGCTGATGATGATGAGGCGCCTAGACTGAATGCAAGAAACAACTTTGAAAAGCTAATAATTAATTTACACGGAAATCAATGCAACTTGCTAATGGTACGGCCTGCTGGAAAGTTTGATTTGGCTTTAAAAATTAAATACACCACAATAAAATCTAAGATTTGAGAGAAAGAATCGCCTCTCCTAAACAATGATATAAATGAAATACCTAGAACTATCTTTTTTGTCTTTTTTGAGATATGAGTAAAACATGAAATCTGCTGTCTAGAAACAATGCAAAAAGCTGAAAACTACAAAATACCAATTCAACTCTAACTATGCAATGAGCTGAGAACAAACACAAACTAAATGCAACTCACAGTACAATGATTCACCACTAGATGTTGTCTTCCAAACACGAAGTGATGCCCAAGCTAGGAGGCCTTCATTCCTCGAAGCAGTCCCAGAGCCAATCCGGCAGCATAACAGTATAGTCGTCCAAAGATCCCCAAATGATGCTCAACTCCTTCCTTTTATAATTTTCCATTTGACTTCTCATAACCCTAAAGTCACTTTCAAGCCAAAACCCTAATCTCCTCAAGATGGCGTACTTTCTCCTTCAAGGTTCAATAAATGATATTTTAATTAAATGCCATGCTTGATAAATGCGCCCAACATAAGCTTGCTTGACTTTGGCAATAATTAAAATAATCTTTTAATGAGGGCGCCACCCTCAAAGTCCCCTTTTTTAAAAACAACATTAAGTCATTAATCTAGGCCCATGGTCAACGTTAAAATATAATATTTAAAACGTGACTTTTTAATTAAATGACTTAACTTATCCCTCCAAATGTGCCCTGAAGCCAATACTGAGCCAAACATCTGATCAAACTGAAGCAAGAAGTCAACTGAGCTGAACTCATCTGGAAAGCTGCCAAAAATAGAATTTACTAAAAATAGTAAATTCCAAAAAGTGCTCTGAATGCCGAGATGAACCTACCACTGCGAAGCTCTCTGAAAACCCAGAAAGAATCCACCATTGAATCCACCATCTCTGAGCAAAGACCTCCTCAAAAATAGGAAACCCTAATTTTAACTTCCGACTAGCCTTCGGGTTCCCAATGAAAGGCCAACGGTCACTGGAAATGTCAGGTTTGAGAAGGGGACATTACAGTTAACTATTGATTTAATGTCTGAGTGGCGTCTTTGAGTAATCTCTTCGTCAAATCATTCAAATCGTCCAGTTCTAACTCAATTGTGTGTACATGCGGATTAATTAAATATTCTTATTTAATTAATTAAATGCGTGCATTCGAATAGAGAGTCATTATAATCAATCTTCATCTTTGTCATGCAAAGATATTTCTTATGTTTTCGAATGCCAAACTAAAGATTAAATCATTTATTTAATCTTTAATTCTATTTCTAATTCGAATCACTCATGTCATCACTGTCAGTTATCAGAATGCATGTCTAATCAGTCAATCTCAACCATCCGTTGATCTTTCAATCTTGGGATGTCGTTCGAATAATCAATTTTCTATAAATTGATTTGTCATTCTTCATTCCAATATCTCTCATGAATTTTATAACTTTTGAGAGCACTTTGTCTTGAATCTTCGATATTTTGCTAATTACTATCTTAGGCTATACTTGCACGAACTTGAAAAATATAAGGGCAATTATAATACACAAGCAAAATGGAGAAGGGCAATTGAGATGAATCATGGAAATACGTTTGAAAATTGGTGAGATTGTTCTAGTTTTAATTACGTTTTTACTTTCCCATGTTCTTTTTTGCTTAATGAATGAATTTGCATTTTAGATTTTAGTATTGTATGCATGTGTGCTTCTAATGATCTTCTTTGTTGTCTATTGTGCAAAGCTTTTATCTGGCGTTACATTTGGTGAACCCGACGCGAAGACACCATCTTCGCAAATCCGTAGATCTTTTAATTTTGGTTTTTGCAGATTTTTCGTACGGAATGACGCATCTGACAATTCTTGAACTGAAATTGACTTTATGAACTGCATCTGATAGAGAAACGACGCATCTGAATATTCCTAAACCGTAATTGATTTCCCGAGCCGCAACAGAAATAGAAATGACGCATTTTACTGGTAACGAAGCAATGCAATTGACTGGTAAAATTTTATTTCTGCTTTTGACAATCTGGAATTTTCAATTGATTTTCATGTTACTGATATTTGATTTTTAGCGTGTGGCCATTTGGAGTTAACAAGCTTTTGCAGGACGATTGACGAAGACAATATTGAAAATTACTAATGAGATCTTCTGCAGGACACTTGTCAAAGACCCTAGTTAAATTTTGAAACAGATTGTTTGGTAGCATAGCAAATCTTTCGTTTGGTTAAAATTAACAAGTGTCTACTGTGTTTGGTGCGAAAGCACAAGTCTGGTTACCCTTACGACTTGGTATATCGGGCATCCTCTCCCCTTGCACATCCGTGCGATCTTGGGTGTAAGAGAAAATGGTTACCAACTCTAGAACTTGGGCCTGTTCGGTGGGAAAGTACTCACCCCAGGACGACTCAGACGGTAGCACCTGAACTTGAGGGACTTCCAGCTGGTATATAAAAGTGGGTTCTTGGGGAAACCCCAAGAATCACGAGTGTGGTTCCAACGAGATGGATCCGAAAGGGGACTCACGCTGTATGGATCACACCCCACGAACGGAATGCTCGTACTAAATACCTTTTGTTTTAGAGACCAACCTATTTGTGGCCGTTGCTTGGTATAGTGCAGGGTACAATATCATGCCCGAAGATACTCACTACTGATCCCCTTGAGTAGAGATATCAGTTCTTGGGAGGTCATTGCCCAAAGAATTCAGAATTGGTGTTCTCAAAAGACGTTAATGAGCCGTGGAGGGGAGCCAATGCCACCAAATTCCTAAGCTATTCGCTCTCGAGAAGGAAAGGTGTTCATCACCAATCCAGGGTATAATAGGTGGGCTATACCAAGTATACAAACCCTAGGCCTTTGGCCTATTAGGATGTGCTTGTCTATTATCAATTTAAATGTTCTTTGAGTCCAAAATTGAAACTAAAAACATTTTGTCTTATGATTGTCTTTGATTGTCAGAATTGGATCACAGAAAACGGAGTCAGTTTAAATTTCATGTCATTGAAAATTCACAGAGATTCGCAACTGTTCACTAGAAAATCACAATTGATTTTTAGAGTCGCATATGCTACATTCTGAGTCACAACTGTAATTTTGAGTCACATATGTTTAGTCTTGAGTCACATCTGTCAAGTTTAGAGTCGCATCTGCCAGTCTAGCTCGCATTTGCTTAGGAAAAACCACATGCGTTGTATTCTGAGTCGCATCTGTCAGTTAGAGTCGCATCTGGTAAATTTTGAGTCACATCTATCAGTGTAGACCGCAATTGTTAATTTTGGATCGCATCTATTAAATCTTGAGACGCATCTATCAGATTATCAGAAAACCAGAATTTATAGTCATTGTCCAGTCAACACGATTACACCAATTTTAGTTGTTTTCACACAAACAGTCCATGAACAGAAACTTGAAATGATTTTCTCAATTTTGCATCCTTTAGGTTCATTTAGTCATTACCATAATTGTCTTCATTTAGAGTTTAGTTTCATTTTAGGGTACATATTACCTTGCATTAAACTTCTAGAAAGGTCACTTTTACAAACTTTAGGATAGGTCCATCATCTATACTCTAGAAAAATCATAGTGTCAACAAAATTTGTCATTGAACCTAGTCCTATCATCTTATCCTTTGTTCTACAGAGAGTCCGCCTAACTCATCAGTCTAGTTAGGAGACTCAAGTTATCTTTGATCCTTGTCATACAGTGGTTCTTTGACATAACTAAATTGGCACCTTGGTTAGACTTTAGGTAGGTGGTACCCTCTTCTTAGGTTTATGGAATTGATTACCTTAGAAGCTTAGTTGAACTTTGCATACTTAGATATTGTCATCCTAGACTAGCGTCATATTTAAAGACATATTTTACTTGCACAAAAAATCCCAAAAACATAGCATAGGTTGCATACCTTAGATTTAAGTCACTCTTTTCATTGTCATACCTTAACCCTCATATCACATACCTTAGTCATACTCCATCTTTCATCATAACCTCACCACCATGTCTGCAATTTACCTTGATATGTGTGCTAGTCAAGTTGAATACCAGTTACTTCGTAATGGTCAATTCCAACAAGCCATAGACTTCAAAAGACAATATATCCAATCCAAATGCCAACCAACATCAACCCATGGTCAACTACCTACATACCCTTCCTACCAACAATCCATAAGTCCTAGTCCTCCATCCATCTACCCTCATTATCAAGAGTCCCTTAGCATAATCCATGCCATGAATCCACAACAAATGTCCACTTATCACCCTTATCCTAACCTTGACAAGGGAAACCAACCTTCCACTAATCCCTTCCAAGTTTCCATGTCCTACCCTAGTCCTTCATCCACTAATTCCTTCCAAGCCTCCATGTCCTGTCCTAGTTCTTCATCCACTAATCCCTTCCATGCCACTCCATCTCACTCTACATTTAGTCATGAAAATACATCTATTCATGGTCTCCAAAGTCACATCCCATCTACTAAACTTGAGGATAAATGTCAAATGGAAAGTCTAAAACATGACTTCATGGCTTCACCTTCATGTCAAGATCAAAGTAGTCTATCCCATGACCTTATCTTTAAGTCCATCCAAGAAGTCCTTCTAGATAATCATGACATCCAAAGTACACCTATCCTTGATCAAGATTTCATTCCCAATCATATCATTCAAGACAAACCCATCTTTGATCAAGACACTATTATTGAGCAAGAAGTCCAAAATGATCCACTCCTTGACCTTTATGCCACTCATGATCAAACATTTGAAGACGACCTTATCCAAGTACCAAACACATCCATTTCCCAAAATGAGACACTTGACTCCTTTGAAAACATAGATGATATTCCTCTAGAACAAGAGTCTCCTACTATAGACATATTTACAAATGATCAAACTATAGCTGAGTTCATGGGACTGTATGACAATGACCATAAAGACAGTTTCAACATCGACTTGGAAGCACAAATAGAATCCTCTGAATCTGATGTCACAAAATCACACCAAAGATATCCAACATGTCAATGAAGATAAGACATCTTATCAACTAGGATCATCCACTTTTATCAAATCGGGCTTTCTTGTAGAGGAGAAAATTCCAAGTAACAGTTTCCACATGCACAGTGATGGGTTAGCATCTTGCTTTCAAAATAAAAAATACTGCATCGCAAACAAAATCTATCAGAGCATGCAGTATCAAGGAAAAGGACTAGGCATACATGAGCAAGGAATTCTAGAACCAATACAGTTTCAAGAAAATCCTAGACATCAAGGTCTTGGTTATCCTTCAATCAAAAAATCTAATGATGTTAATGGTACCTCCTTGATATTGGGGGCAACTTTATCTTATACAAACATCAAAATTGAGGCCATGAGTAGTTCTTACCATAAGGTTTTTGCCAACACTCCTTCCATCCATACCATAAATTGTCATTCCAACATGAATAAACCTTCCATTTGGAACCAACAAAAACAAAAGTCTTACAAATTCAAAATTCAAAATCAAATATCAAAGGCCATTGAATCAATCAAAAATTCAAGTGGACAAATAAAGTTAAAATGGATCCCAAAGAAAAATGGATTAAGCAAAGAAAATAGTTCAAAAGTAAAAGTCAATCAAAATGTGGAGCCACAAGAAAAGAGGACTCCCACATATAATAAATGTCCACCTCCTTCAAAATGGTCATCATACAAGACATATAAAAGTCATGGTTCCAAACATTATCCCAATCTGAAACCCAGTCTCCATCATCCATCACCCCAAGTTTGGCAAATGAAAATTCCTACATCTAAATTGCCAAACACGTCTCCCATCGTCCGTCATAATCCTACATATCGTCTAAAGTCTAAAAATACTACGTCACAAATCCATCGCATCTTGGTAACAACTCTTTATTATAAGGATTCCCATGGCACTCTATCGTGATGTACGTATTTTGATAAGGCCAACTCTAGTGTCAACAAGGATCACAATGACATCAATCAATTGTATGCAAGTGCTATGATCCTGACAAGGCAACTACTTCATCAAGGTCATTATTGGCATATCATGGCACCGGTCTCTACATCAACACCATTAATGGATTTAGCACAATCAGTGATCATCTAAAGCATCAAGGCCATCCATAAATTTTTTTAAAAAAAAAAGTCACTTTGATGAAAACCTGGCAAATTGGCATCTTGGTGACACCAAAAAGAAAAAAAAGGTCAAGAGAAAAATTTTGTCCAATAGTGAAAACCATTCTTATGGCACTTTGGATAAGTACCATGATGAAAATTTGGCAAATAGGCGTCATGTGTAAGAAATTATCTATGTGGACTATTATACTTGGGGGTAAGTCGTCTCATCTCCCATACCCTTCATATGACATTTCTATCTATCCATCTTAACCCTACCACTCATGTCCATTTTCCCACCTACTTTGATCTTGATAAGGGCTGGGGTGCAAACATAAATCATGCTTTGGAAAAACTCTTGACATGTCTATCCTTTGGTCATACACTATCCACGAAATATCATGTCATAGCCTTCATAGCATTTTTCCAAATGAGTTATCATTATATGCAATACCTATCACATGCCTTGGTTTTTCCCTTGTCAATGGTCTAAGGATCTTCCATCATCCCATCCAATCTTGAAAAGTCATTCCAAATGCAACAAGCCCAATCCATATAATCTTTCTATGCATTCTAGTGCATCATTCAAAACATTCATTGGCTTTGTTTCTAGCATGGCTGCAAACCTTGATCCTTAGTCACATTATCATCATCCTCATATTGTTTTGGGATGTGTCCTTCCTACGTCAAACAACATTGTCATCATCCTCATCACCTGTCAATTGGTTTTCAGCTTGACTAGCGGCAAGATCATGGTTGTCCTTGGATTCTTGTGCATGCTTGCTTGGTTGCTTGTAGGAATCACTACCTTGTATATAATCCACTACCTTGTACATAGTCCTTATCCCTGTACATACTACCTATCCTTATATGTATCCCGTATCTTTTGTGTCCATCGCTTGTATGTAATAAGTGGTAGTCTTTCCCATAACTTGGAATGATTGACATCAAGTGCATTTCATATCCCCCATCTTACCCTATTCATAATCAATTGGTCTTATACTCGACTGGGGGAAAACACTTGACATGTGTCATATTGGTTCTTATATTGGTTGTGTTGGAGACGTAAAACCATGAAAAAATCCAAAAACATCACAAAATGACCTGAGAAAACACAAAAACATTAGAAAACTTCAAAAAGACAAAAAAAAAATCAAAACATTTCAAAAATCCAAAAATAGAGTTAGAGTCAGTCGCATTTGTCAGTCTTTGTCGTTTGTCGAACTACGAGGTCTCTGCGTGTATAATGTAGGCAAGGCCATCAATCGATGAGCCCCCGAGGCCGCACTAGGTCAGTCCATTAGGGTTCGTCACATTTACTTTCACACACATCTTCTATTTGTAGTCAGTCTTGTCGGTCAAGTCAAGTCAAACTAAGAGGTCTCTGCATGTATAACGTAGGCAAGGCCATCAATTGATGGGCCCCCGAGGCCACACTAGGTCAATCCTTTAGGGTTTTTCGTCACACATAGTCAATTGTCAATGCATCGTCTCAAGTCATGCATTAATTTGGTGAACAAGTCAGCAATATCTCTAAGTCAAATCAAACAACTTGCCAAACAAAACAACCAAAACAAATCAACTAATGTCTGCTACAAGATGTGTCCTTCCTGGAAACAGACATCATCCACATGGAAATCAACCTGTATCTTGTTCAGGATGAGTCTTTCTTGAATACTGATATCAACAAAACAATCTATGTCTTATACAGGATGAGTCCTTCCTGCATAATCGAAAAGATCACACAATCAAACATAGCCTTACATGGGTTATCACATCAATGGCATCTGACTCAACGTCTTATACGATACATGTCTTTCTGAAACTAGGCTTTTTCATGCCTTATCTAGATAGTCATAAAATAGAAACCAGACTCAAGGTCTTATCCAGTATGTGTATCTCTTGAAATCAGGTTCTACCAATCAACAAATCAAACAAAAAAATCATGTTTTTCCAACCATTTTACTGGCCTTTTGACTTTATGGCTTATTTATCTTATCATTTATCTTGAATTGATGACTGGGATTCAGGTTACTAGCTTTCTCAAGGATGTCCTATGAAGGATTTAGAGAAGCAATGATGTATCAGAATTCTATTTTCTTTGACTGCTGTCTGTTGACTGTCTTTTAAATTTGATTTTGAGTCATGTTACTAGTTTCCTCAAGGATGTCCCATGAAGGATTTAGAGGAGCAATGACGTCTCATGACCCGGTTTTTACTTTGTTTGATGTCTGTGGTTTGTCTTGACAAAAAGACTGGGGCAACTTATGTCCTTAGTATGAGTTAACGACACTCCTTGTCTGCGACTGTCTATTGTTAGCAAGTGGATGACCTTGCACACCTTGATCTATGTCATATCCTGGTGTTTTTCTCCATTTGTATTAGTCCCGCCCAATGATGATAAAGTGCAATACCTTTTGTGATACAGCGAAACATCAAAGATTGCTAATACTCACATCATGATCTTTTATTATTCATCTTTCTTTTTGCACTAACATTTCTTCTTTTCTACATCTTCACCACCATTATCTATTTTCCTCTATCCTTTTTTTCTTTCTTTCATCTTCTAGTTCTCTCATCGATTTTGAGAGCACACTCATGTTCTTTGAACCCGCCTATCCTCCCGGGGGCATACCTTCACCTGTTTTACACTGGGGCATGACTGGGCCATATTTCTTATCAATTTTCTTTGACACAATGCCTAAGTGACATTGTATCAAAGAGGCAAATGTAGACAACGAAATTTGGTTTGGCCTAACTTCAATATTCTTCATAATTCTTATTCTTCATGGTCGATTAAATAATCTTGATTATTTAATTAATTCATCTTAACATTAATTCTTCTATTGATTAAATAATCTTAATTATTTAATTAATTCATCTTAACATTAATTCTTCTATCAACATCAAAATAATTAATTCATCTTAACATTAATTCATAATTCTTATTCTTCATGGTCATGATTAAATAATCTTAATTATTTAATTAATTCATCTTAACATTAATTCTTCTATTGATTAAATAATCTTAATTATTTAATTAATTCATCTTAACATTAAATAATCTTATTTAATTAATTCTTAAGAAAAAATCGAAGATCAAAATCAAAATCACCCCCTGTGGGATTTCAACAAGATCGAGAGTGAAAGGGGACTGTGGGGCAATTTCTATGGCCAAAGGAAGAAGACCCAAAAATTTGATAAGAGAGCACCATAGCTTTCAAGATATTGCGGATGGTTTCCAAAAAACCATCTCAGAACTCCTTCTCTCTCCTAAATTCCTATTAAGTTAATATCCTGGAATATTAGGGGACTAAATAATCCCCACAAGCAAGATATCTTACACAACTTTTCTCGGGACCAAAAGCCTGATATTCTCCTCATTTAGGAAACCAAAATGTTAAGTGAAAAGGTTGAAAAGATTTCTTTGTTCCAGCACTATTCCATTCAGGGCGGTGATTCTGCTGGGGCATCTGGTGGGGTTGCGACTTTTTAGAACTGTATGGTCATAAGAGGTGATCCTCTTTTTTCTTGTCCTAACCATGTTTCCACTAGATTTACTCATATTAGAGATAATTTCAGTTGGATCCAGTCTAATATTTATGCTTCGAACTGTAAAAAAGCTCAGAAGGATTTTTGGAAAGAGATGGCTACTTTCCGGAATATCTTTCAAAATGACCCCTGGGTTGTCATGGGAGATTTTAACTCACCTCTCCTTTAGGGTGAGAAGTTTGGTGGTTCTCAGATTAATGAAGAAAGCAAAGAAGATAGTTTTGGATTTTATCAACAGTCATGCCTTGATCGACTTGGACTTGCAAGGGAGCTCTTACACTTGGTCGAATAGAAGAATTCTGTCGAATTTGATCCAAGTGAGACTTGATAGAACCCTTGTTTCTGATATCTAGTTTTTAAATTATTCCTGCTATTTGAAAACCCTCCCTAGGATAGGTTCTGACCATTTCCCTATTAGTTTCGTTGCTGACCCTCTAAAGATTAAGAGGAATACTCCCTTTCGCTTTGAGAAGATGTGGCTTTCCCATCCTCTCCTCCGAGAGGAAATAAGGAAATGGTGGAATATTAAAATTAAGGGTACTTCCTTATTTAGAATCGCCAAAAAACTAAGAGAAGTTAAAATGAATCTCAGAAAGAGGAAAAAAGAGTCTTTTGGCAATATCTTTCAAATCAAATCTGATCTTCAGTTTAAGCTGTCTGAAATCCAAAACAAAATTCAAAAGGAAGGATATGTGAATGAAACTAAGGAAAAGGAAAATGAGATTCTCTCAATACTTCATGAGATAATTACTAGAGAAGAGAAATTTTGGAGACAAAGATCTAGAGCTCTCTGGCTAAAGGCTGGAGACAAAAATACCAGATACTTTCATCTTTCAGCTTCCAAACACAGGGCAGTTAACAAAATTTCTAAGATTGTGGTAGATGGTAGAACTTATAAGGAGGAAGAGGATATTAAGAGAGAAACTGTCCTATTCTTCAAGAATCTCCTGTCTGAGAAAGAAGATATTAACTTAGAAGATCAAAATCAGCTGCTGGAGGCTATCCCCAAGATTGTCAATTCTAGAGACAATGAAATGTTAACAGCAATACCCACCAGTGAGGAAATTAAAAAAGTTGTTTTCTCTTTTGAAGGAAGCAAAGCGCCTGGTCCTGATGGCTTCCCTTTACTTTTCTTCCATTGGTTCTGGGACATTGTAAGGGAGGATGTTGAGAAGGTGGTGAAAGAGTTCTTCCGTTCTAGAAATCTGTTGAAGGAATTAAATGCCACTTTCTTGGTCCTTATCCCCAAAAAACTTGGTGTTCAGGATTTTGAAGGTTTTAGACCTATTAGCCTCTGTAATTCCTTCTATAAAATAATTTTGAAGGTGCTTACCTCTAGGTTGCTTCTTATTTTTCCCTCTATAATTGCCCCTCAATAGAATGGATTTGTGCCTGGAAGATAAATTATTGACTCTATTGTCCATGCTCATGAGAATGTTCATTCCCTCTTGGTCTCTAAATCGGAAGGATTTCTTCTAAAGCTTGACATTTCAAAGGCTTATGACAGGGTGGATTGGAATTTCCTGTTTAAGATCTTAAATTCCTATAGTTTCAATGAAAGGGTTTTGCAGCTCATCGAACAACCTATCACTTCTGCTTATGTGGCGGTTCTTATCAATGGATCCCCTTCCACTTTCTTCCAGAGTTCTAGAGGGTTAAGACAGGGAGATCCCATTTCTCCTATCCTTTTCACAATTATGGCTGAGGTGTTTGGCATAAACATGAGCAAATTGGTTGCTCAAAGATCTATTATGGGGCTTAAACCGTCTTCGAACAACCTTATATGCTCTCATTAATAGTTTGTGGATGACACTTTGCTTATGGGAAGGTCTGCTATCTCAGAAGCTAAAGAGATGAATAAACTGTTGGATACCTATGGCAGAACTTCTGGTCAGGTGATAAATAAGCAAAAAAGTTCGCTATTTTTCTTTAACACACCCTTGCAAAGACAGAGAAAGATAGCTGGAATTCTTGGTTGCAAGATTTAATCCCTTCCTGCTACTTATCTGGGGTTGCCACTTTGTTTAAAACCTCCGGATACTTTTTGGATCTCTCTGGTTGATAGATTTGGGAAAAAACTCTCTGGCTGGAAAGGAGCTCACCTAAGCCAAGCCGGAAAACTCCAGCTTCTTAAAGCTTCCTTGCAGAATCTCCCCATCTATGCTCTCAGTCTTTTTAAAATCCCTCCCAAATATGCTAAAACCATTGAGAAGATTCAAAAGAGATTCCTTTGGTCTGGAGTTGAAGAAAGAAAAAGAATGCCTCTTGTTGGATGGGATTTGGTTTGCAAATCCAAAAAGGATGGAGGCCTAGGGCTAAGAAAAATCAGACTGCTAAACAAGTCGCTCCTAGCTAAACAAATATGGAGACTTTTTTCTTCCTCTAGTGAATGGAGTGAAATAATTAAAAGCAAGTATCTGTAGAATAACAATTCCCTCAAAGATCTTATTGAGAATCCCAATCTCCCAAAAGGATCAAGCTATTGGAACATGTCTGAAGGGATAAAGGTGGTCAAATTGGGATTGAAATGGAAGGTTCGCAATGGTAACAAGGTTAGATTTTGGGATGATTGTTGGCTGCGTAATGAACCGTTGTCTTAGGATGGGAATCTTTGTAGATGGGTTGAGTTTTGTAAAGATACTTTTGGCCTTTTTGTTAAAGACTACTGGCAGGATGGTAAGTGGATCAATCTTCCCTTGATAAACCCTATGATGGTCTCTGTTTACTCCTCCTTGAATACCGTCAGACTTTGTTTAAATTAGGAGAATAGTCTTATCTGGAAGTATGAGCCTTCTAGGTGCTTTTCTGTCTCTTCTGCCTTTGCCCGAATTTCTCATGTTCTTAACCCTCCCCCTCTGTGGTCGCAAGCCTGGATCAAGCATCTCTTACCTAAGGTTAACATTTTTTTCTGGTCCTTGCTGCAAAATAAAGTTCTTACTGTGGATAATCTTAGGAAAAGAGGATTTTTGATCCCCAATAGATGCTACCTCTGTAAAAACAATGCTGAATCAGCTAATCACCTCTTTATCCATTGTCCTTTCTCTTCCTTGGTTTGGGACAAGCTTCTGAAATGCTGGCATTTTTCTTGGGTTCCCCCGGAGTCAGTTGAGGATTTTTTTGCTCAATGGAAACCCCCTTTTTCAACCCCTTTATTAAAAATCTGTGGGCCTTCTTGTTCCCCCATGCGAGTTGGGGAATTTGGAAAGAGAGAAACAACTGGATCTTCAGGGATAAGGAGTCCTTGGAGGAAATTATGTTTGAGAGAATTCTTAGGATAATCAAAAAAAATTCTCTATTGTCCCCTTCAGGGAAGACAAGGTTGAGACTGTGGTTTGTTCTCCTTTTGACAGCCTGATTGCCAGGGAATAGAGAATTAAATGGGATATCTCCAAGGCCCCTAATTCTACCAAAAAATCCAGGGATGGTGTCTGCTAGAGTTTTCCTATGGAAGGATGGGCCAAAGCCAACTTCGATGGTGCGGCCAAAGGAAACCCAAGAAAGGCTGGGTGTGGTGGGGTCTTAAGGGATTTGACAGGTAATTTTATGGGAGCTGTTGCCACTCCTTTGGGGGTCCAAACCAATCATGTGGTGGAAGCGGTGGGGGCTTATTACATAATCAACATGGCTGCGGGAATTAATTGTAAAAACCTATGGCTTGAAGGTGATTCAAAAAATATAATTGATAGCCTTTGTGGTAGGTCCCAGCCAACTTGGTCGATAAAAAATTGGATTGATGACGCCAAGGATTTACTTAGTAAGTTCGACATAATAAGAATATCTCATGCTTACCGTGAGGCGAACGTGGTTGCGGATTTTTTTGCCAATGAGGGAGTTAAGAGTGATAAAATCCTCACGTGGCATAAAAAGACTGACCTCCACTTTGATGTCTAAGCCTTATTGGAGCTCGATGCGGTGAACGGAAAAAAGGCGGCGTCTTGTAATAATGAGGAAGGTACGAGTCATGAATAACAAGATTAGAAGATATAATGGGGCTGAGAGGATCCGGCTGATTAATTACTTACTTTGGCATGCTTTGTGGGTCCTGCGAAGCAAAGGAACTTTCTGGAATAGGTTTTCTGTTTGTAACTATATTTGAACTAATTTCTAAAAAATGGGCGGGGAACAGAAGAGGGCTGAACCTACCAGCTTTGAGTCACACACCAAGAATGCCAAAGCTTGGAGTAAAATAGAAGGGGTGGCTTACTTCTGTTCATTGAGAAACTCCATGGCCCTAAGGAGGAGATTACAAATTTCTTTGAGAAGAACTGGAACAATGGGGAGGTTCTCCTCTTTGGCAGGAAAGTTCAAATTGATGAAACTTCGATTGCGGAGGTGACTGGCATTCTGATGGAAGAGCATAAATTCTTCAGAGACAGGAAATTCTTCGACGAGCTGTGTTGAGGTTCTCCAAATCTGAAACAGAGAAGCAAAAACTTGTCAAGACGACGAATAGTTACTATGAAGTGGACACTATAAAAGCATTATGGAGAAAAGTGTTAAAGGTTATCATAGAGTACATCACTCTCGACGACCGCTTCACTAGGGTTTATGGATACCACTTCGTGCTGCTTAATCACTTCCGGCATAAGGTGCGTGTCTTTATCCCCTTCTTCTTGCTCTATTCCCTGAGAAATAGCTTTTCTGATCATAGTAGAAGCCGTAAAAGATACCCGATTCTTCACACAGGTCTTTTAAGGCTCATTTATGAGCACTTTCAGAACATGCCTTCCCTACCAAACCCTATAACCCCTTTGGAGCTTGATGAAGACGATACTGAGCCTAGCATTTCTGATACCAAAGCTTCCCGTGACTATGTCAAGAGCTCTTCGCCTCCTCTGCCCCCCTTCTGCCTCTGGCCGCTCCCCTCAACCTTCTGGCGCCTGCTCTGTTTCTGCCTCTGGCCGCACTAACCCTATTGCCAATTTGGTGGGCTAGATCTCCGGTTAATAAGCTTGTTTCCTACCCCGATGACTCCCCTGTTGTTTCTGCTAAGGCGGCCGGGGTTAATCTTGAGGACCCCCTCGTTCTCCAGATTATTTAGTAGGAGAACTTTACCCCCCCGAGAGGTGCGGAGTCGGTGATTTTTGGGGTCAATTCTGAATGTGAGCCCCCTTTTGACTTCGTTGGTAATGCCAAGAGCTGTTCTCGGGACCAGGTGAATTCTGCCAAATTGGTTTTTCATGAAATAAGTGAGCTAAAAACAAAAAAATTGTCTCTTCATAGCAAGCTGGGGGAAATTGAAGCCAAAGTTGCTGGGTTTATTCAGCTCGAAGCGGAGAAGAATTACAATGTGAAGGACAACACATTCCAAAATGATATTGAAAAGATCAAAGGTACTATGAAAAAAATTGCCGAACAAAACTGTAGAATTGCCAAACATAACTCTGTTATCATCAGGGCAATGTCCGAAAGACTGGAGAAAACCCAGAATAGAGCTCTGATTGTCGATCTTGATCAGGAGAAAGACCAGGACGAGGAAGCTGGAATCTCTAAACGTACCAGATCTAGCACGAAAAGGAAAGCCCTGACCACCCCAAACATGACTCAGATTTTTATGGAGGGGGTTCAGGAAATGGCGGACTTGGAAGAGGTTGCAGATGAGCTCCTGAATTCTATGAATTAGCTGTGGTCGGGCCCAGCTTTTTCTGTTTGCTGGCCTTTTTCTGGTTTCTTTAAGGCTTTTTGTTGCTGCCTGCTAATGCTGGTTTTTATCATTCTGGCAGTTTTTCTATTTTTTGGACCTCTGTTTTGGTCTCTTCCTGTATTGTTACTTCGTGGTTTCGGGTCCCTGTAAAACCCGTTGATCCCCCCTTTATCAAAAACATTAATTCTTCTATCGATTAAATAATCTTAATTATTTAATTAATTCACCTTAACATTAATTCTTCTATTGATTAAATAATCTTAATTATTTAATTAATTCATCTTAACATTAATTCTTCTATTAATTAAATAATCTTAATTATTTTAATTAATTCACACTTTTCTTTATTCTATTTGATTAATTAAATAAGCGTTTTTATTTAATTATGTTACTAATTAACCTCCTTCTTGTCAAATTAAATAAATTCTTATTTAATTTACTCTTTATCATATTTCAACTATAATTAAATAAATTCTTTATTTAATTATTCATTTAAATCCCTTCATCATTTAATTAAATAAATCTTATTTATTTAATTATTCTTCGAATATCGAGTCTTGAATTAAATGAATTATTTAATTCATTAATTCTATTTTAACACATTCCTCTATATTTTAGATAATTATGTGAGTTATCTAAGTATTCACTTTTACTCGACTTGACATCTATTTTAATTGTTCAGTTAACTATTGATTTAATGTCTGAGTGGCATCTTTGAGTAATCTCTTCGTCAAATCATTCAAATCGTCCAGTTCTAACTCAATTGCGTGTACATGCAGATTAATTAAATATTCTTATTTAATTAATTAAATGCGTGCATTCGAATAGAGAGTCGTTATAATCAATCTTCATCTTTGTCATGCAAAGATATTTCTTATGTTTTCGAATGCCGAACTGAAGATTAAATCATTTATTTAATCTTTAATTCTATTTCTAATTCGAATCACTCATGTCATCACTGTCAGTTATCAGAATGCATGTCTAATAAGTCAATCTCAACCATCCGTTGATCTTTCGATCTTGGCCTGTCGTTCGAATAATCAATTTTCTATAAATTGATTTGTCATTCTTCATTCCAATCTCTCTCGTGAATTTTATAACTTTTGA
Source organism: Sequoia sempervirens (assembly GCA_007258455.2). Taxonomy (NCBI): domain Eukaryota; kingdom Viridiplantae; phylum Streptophyta; class Pinopsida; order Cupressales; family Cupressaceae; genus Sequoia; species Sequoia sempervirens. The sequence continues at coordinate 164,569 of VDFB02287009.1, forward strand.
GAGCACTTTGTCTTGAATCTTTGATATTTTGCTAATCACTATCTTAGGCTATACTTGCACGAATTTGAAAAATCTGAGGGAAATTATACTACACAAGCAAAATGGAGAAAGGCAATCGAGATGAATCATGGAAATACATTTGAAAATTGGTGAGATTGCTCTAGTTTTAATTACGTTTTTACTTTCCCATGTTCTTTGTTGCTTAACGAATGAATTTGCATTTTAGATTTTAGTATTGTATGCATGTGTGCTTCTAATGATCTTCTTTGTTGTCTATTGTGCAAAGCTTTTATTTGGCGTTACACCTTCCTTAGATTCTACTATGCCTAACACTTATATTTCAAATTAGAATGCGTTCTCCCAACTATTTAATAGTGAGTCAGCATATTTAAAATTCCTTTGTACGAAACAAGTGATGCCCAAACAATTCTTTGTTGTTGTTAGTACAATACAGGCCCACCATATTTTTGATTCAATGAATTATAATCACTTTGCTAAACATTCGCATAGTTATGCTACATCAAATCATGGATGACAGAAGAGGACTAACTTTGCACTCCAAGATAGCCGTATGATGCAGTCAAAGGTATCCATGTAAATATTTCATTTTTTAATTTTTGTTTACTACCTTTTGGAATAAAATTGTTATTTTGTATGTAGCTATATAAGGGTACGGTCCCATGAAGGGGGCTTCCTGAAAAATCTCAGCATATGTTGCTTAATTTTTTTAGGAATATTTTAAAGTTCTTGGTCCTATGGATTTAATCTTGCAATTCTGCTTAAAATTTTAAACTCCAAAATTTAAGGAATGAACTGTAGTGCTTTGATAAAAAATAATAAATAAATAAAAATTCTCTCATTTTTATTTTCTAATAAGAATTGAAATTTTTAGATAAGAGACAAGTGGCATTAAAAACTCCTAAGCTGTAGGGGCAATTTCTAGCCCCACCCCAATTTCATTAGCTGAAATATTCATTCCTATACTATAGGGACTCCTATTTTTCTGGAAAAGATTCCAATTAATCTCATAGCACAATTTTTTTTTTCCATGGGACCTCCTGCTCCATAGAAATAGAAGCCCAAGCTCCCCCATGGAACCATGTAGTAAGTTATTTTATTTTGCCCGATTACACGTCGCTTATTGTATTCCTAACGTAGCTTTCTCTGTAATAAAATAAATTGACATCAATTGGAAGGCATCAACATCTGGGAAGAAAAGTAGAAAATTAACATTGTGCTATGCGATTGAGAAAAGTAGAATAAAAATATATATACATTGTATTTCTTTTAAGACTTCAATACTCAGTCTCTCAAACCGTGTTGTTTTAAGAAATAATTTAACACTTAACCTAGGCATTATTAAACACTAGCAATTAATTCGAGATCATCATTTAAAATAAAATGAGAAATAAATAGAGTTTTGAATATGACAACAATATATCTTTTTTGGAAAATATAAAGATTTAAAAATAAAAATGTAAAACAAAACAACAAAAATAAAGCTGATTTTTCCTAAGTTTGGTTCACGTTGAAGATATTATATATATCTTGTTGTCTTAAAGGCTAAATCATTGTAATAAGTCATAATTGAAGAACAACACTCTTTGAAAATTGTAATCAGTTTCTCTAATCAATAAATTATCTATACTTTGCCTCATGAATGTTTCCTTGGCATATTGTTAAGGTTTTACCACATAAATCTGTGTCTTGTTATTCCATTTTATAGTCCTCACCTTATGCTGCAATATTATTAAAATTTGTGAGTTTTACTTTCTCTTTCCACAATAAATAATTCCACTGATATTAAAATAATAAATTGGATAATTAATAAAATTAATAAAATTTTCAATTTTTATCTTTAATATAAATAGGTAGTGATAATTTTTTTTTTATTAATAAAAAAATATATATATTTTTTCAAAAAAAGTCAATTTTAAACTTAAAATAGAAATAAATTTTAAATTATTAAACTAAAATCACAATTGTAAACATTTTAATTTTTAAAAAATTATTCACTAATTGTCGATATGTACATAACATTTCAATACTAAAAGAATAACCATCAGAACCAATACTCAAATATAACAAATAAGTAGCTTCCGATTGATCTTATTAATTTTTTCTTCTTTATCAAAATATTATTGAATTCTTTTTTCAAGAATCTTTCGCTTTCTTTTAAATTTTCTAAACCATGTATTCACTATTTACTTTGGACTGTTCGATCTTCGGTGGAAGAAAAAATTAGAATGAAGTTTCCGCATTTCAAGCTTTATGACGATTAAATAGAAGTGAGAAAACAGCATCTCCATAACATAAAAACCACGTTTATCTATCTCAAAATTCAGTGAATGAGAGTGCAATTTTAGCTGCAATTTCGTGATTTTGACAGTTACTATATGAATGGTGGACCAGTGCTGCTGCACAGCTACAAAAGCACTACCACAATTGTAAGCAACCAGTTGCTATTGGCGGATCTCAATTTCAATTATAACATGACTCTTAAATTAGGATTCAACTGCTAATTTTGAGTCAAAACTATTGACTCGGTAATTTTTCACAAAATTTATGTACCATAAAAATGAAAATAATTGAAGTCTACTGCAACTGACTGATGATAATAATTCATATAAATTTATCTTTCACAAAGACGAACAATTCACAATTGAATTATGATGAAAAATCATTGAAAACATATCTCCTACTAATGATGACCCCTAAAATGTCTGGCCCACAATTGAAAGTAGTAAATTGCAGAACATACGATTTCAGACATGGATACTTTTTCGGAACATATCTCCTTTGTAGCTAGGAAACATTTTTTCTGTATTTTGTTGATTCAATTCGTGACAACTATAAATTGTATTATTATTATGTGACTATCTTGGCCTATTTATATTTACACTATAATACAAGGTAATTTATCATTTCAAATTCTCATTACTCAGTAAATATATTATTATATTTTTGACTTAATTTTAGTGCATCAACCTGGAACATTTCAATCAGAAGTGCACAATTGATCAAGAGGGTGTCAAAAATGAGTCTTCATGTTGTCATGTGCAGAATAAAATATACCAAGAGGTTCTATGAATGTGCTGAAAAGTTTGATCATTAGAACTTAGCTAAGGTTGTCAAGTTGTTATATTTTAAAAGACATGTTCAAGATTACTACTTAATTTCTCTTTTATTCATAGTATTGTATTAATGCATTGTGATTTTCAAATATTGATGAGTTAAATCTAGTAAAGTATTATGAATATTTGAATGAGAATGTGATAAAATATAATCTATAGATTGTGACACTTACGTTCATTGTGTAATTGTAATTATGATGAATATTTCAAGTTTTTATATTCTATAGTATTATTTTTAATCTTGAAAGTTTGTTATAAATCTATTCTCATGTTTTGACAAAATTATAGTCTTTAAATGGTTAATGTGATGTGTTTCCCACCCAACAATCACAATTTCCACATATCCTATAGATTTCAAGAGTTTTATTTATTTATTTTAATCATTGAGCTTGAGGGCTCAAATTCTAATGCACACTCATTGAGACACCCAAACTTTTCAAACCTCATCTATAAAAAATATCACTTAAAGAAGATCTAAAAAAAATTATTGTAGGCATGTGAAATGGATTACCTAAGGATTATATCCACTCTAAGAGGAAATTCCCTAGCCATGTGAATACTACAAGCCTAACTGGCTCATCAGTACAAATAATGAGGTTTATACTAACTAATAAAGCATTGTGTTGAGATATCAACATAAAGAAACATGTCCAATATGAATCTAAATGTTTGTGTGGAGAATTTTGTAATAATGTTTTATGAATGAAACATATAGATAATGGTAAGGAATCAAGTTTTACCTAGGTTTCAAGGGTATTACAATAGAAAATAAAAACTAAGAATTATATCTCTTGTCCTACACAAGGAATGTAAAAAATCAAACTACAATCAATATGTCCTCTTCTAAATCTTCCCATCCCAAAAATCACATACTTCTCTATAGTTTCAACCCTAAATATTCATGGATTTTTGAACGAATTGACAAAAAAAAAGACACAAAATTTATAAGCAATGTTACAAATAAAGATCAACCAAGAATATCTCCTAGAAAAATACTTTCATAGGATTGAAGATATCAAGAAGGGTATAATAATAGATTTAAAAACTTCAAATTAAACCTCTAAACCAAAGAAAAAACCTAAATCTAACCCACTTTACTAGTGCAAGTGCAATAATAAACAATGATCTTTTCCTTTTTTGGAAAATATTCTTGAACTAAAATAAATCCTAAACATGATCAAATTCAATGAAAAAAAATAATTTCATGCATAACCAAATGGGCTGTGATGTCAATGGGCCCTTGATCTACTAGTGAAGTTGAAAGGTTCTTAATGAGCCCACTAGGGATCAAGTCTTGATGAGCGTAAAGACTTTGATGCCTAAAAAGGGATGAGGTGGGGATCGTGCCCCCAGTGGATTTTGGTGGAATGGATACCCCTCAAACCTTGGCTTTGAGTTAAAGGAGACCCCCTTAGGGGTTTCTCCATCAAAAAAAAAAAGGGCTATGATGAATCCACATAATTAATAGTACCTTTGGAGGGTTGACATGAGGGAAATATTTGAAGACTTGAATCAATCGATTGGTGACCTCATGTTTGTCTAGATAGGTTGTAGGGGAGTAGATCAGTTAGGCGATCTCTCTTCTACCCAAAATACCCTAACCCATGAATTTACATGCACATTTCTATTATTCAATTCTTGGGAATTTAAGCTTCCAAAATATTTTGGTAGATCTAAAGCAATGCATTTCCTTGAATGTATTAATGAATACCATACTAGTGCTTTTATTCAAGTGACCTAACCGCTTGCATTTTTCTTTGTCTCCATCTCTCCTTTTCACCTCTCCCTTCTTGAGATTTTATGGATATTTGTACCCCTATTATCCTACCCTAAAGATGTGATAATGAGAGGGGAGGGGAACCATGCTTTCTCTAACATTCTTATCCTCCTGATAACTTTTACTTGTTTTTATTTATTTTATCATTCATATAATGTCCTACATGAAATTGGACCTCTATGAGAATATGATAGTTATCTTACACTACCATGACCTAGTGATATACTCTATTAAATAGATTTTTTTTATAAAATTAATTGTCTTTCTTAACTTAGTCTATAATGAAATGTGTTGACGCACCCTCCAACAAATTGCTCACAAAATGTTATACCAATCTTAAAATATATTTAACCCTATTTAGATTCTACCATGCCTTCCTTAGATTCTACTATGCCTTAACACTTATATTTCACATTAGAATGCATTCTCCCAACTATTTAATAGTGAGTCAGTATATTTAAAATTTCTCTATACAAAACAAGTGAAAACATTATAAATGTTTACATGATAGAGCTGTAGATATCTATTTTTTAGATGCCCAAACAATTCTTTGTTGTTATTAGCACAATACAGGCCCACCATATTTTTGATTCAATGAATTACAATCACTTTGCTGTCCATTCGCATAGTTGTATTACATCAGGTGGTGGACGACAGAAGAGAACTACCTTTGCACTCCAAGATAGCCGTATGATGCAATCAAAGACATCCATGTAAATGTTTCATTTTTAATTTTCGTTTACTGACCTTTTGGAATAAAAAGGTTTTTTGTATGGGGCTGTCTAAGTTATTTTATTTTGCCCGATTACTTGTTGCTTATTGTATTCCCAACGTAGCTTTTTCTGTAATAAAATAAATTGACGTCAATTGGAAGTCATCAGCATCTGGGAAGCAAAGTAGAAAATTAACATTGTGCTATGAGATTGAGAAAAAACAGAATAAAAATATATATACATTGTATTTTTTTAAGACTTCAATACTCAGTCTCTCAAACCGTGATGTTTTAAGAAATAATTTAACACTTAACCTAGGCATTCTTAAACACTAGCAATTAATTCGAGTTCATTACTTAAAATAAAAGCATTATTAAACACTAGCAATTAGTTCGAGATCATTATTAAAATAAAAAGAGAAAGAAATAGAGATTTGATTGTTGCATATGACAACAATAAAATAGAAAAAAAGCATAATCTTATTTTTGAAAAAGATAAAGATTTAAAAAAACAAAAAACAAAATAATAAAAATAAAGTTGATTTTTTCTAAATTTGATAGAGATTGAAGATATTATATATATCTTGTTGTCTTGAAAGCTAAATAATTGTAACAAATTGCAATTGAAAAGAAAAGTGTGTGAAATCAATAAGAATACCATACTTTGCCTTGTGGTGGTTTTGCCACGTAAATCTGTCTTTTTGTCTATTATTTTGTGTCTTGTGCTGCAATATTATTAAAGTTTGTAAGTTTTACGTTTCGACTTCCACAACAAATAGTTCTACTGATATTAAAACAATAAATTAGACAATTAATAAAATTAATAAATTTTTCAATTTTTATCTTAAATATAAATATATAATGATAATTTTTTTATTTTTGGTAAAATTCTTCCAAAAAATTTAATTTAAAATATAAAAATGAAATAAATTTTAAATTATCAAAAATTGAATGTTGGGATTAAGGTGTCTCAACCTTAGAGTCTTGGTGAATTATTTTTAATTAATTGTTGCATAATTATTTTTTATCCTAAATTATTAACTTCCTAAGTTGTCATTCATCTTTGTGGGACCTCTTTGCGAGGTGGCACCCTACATGGTAGGGGATGAGATGGCATAATCCCTATTTTTAAGGAAGTTGGAACTCACTTGGAAGATACTATATTTTGGGGAGATGATGTCATATTTACTATTTTGAAGTGGAAATTGATTTGACAATTTCCTTTGTTGACTAAAGAGTCTTGGTTTGAAAATTCTATTATGGATTAGAATTGTATTTTAGTATTGGCATTTATGGTGGAGTTCATGTTTATTAAGTGGTGTGGGGTAAGGAAAACACCTATTCTTGGTTATTGCAATTTCTATGTTGAACTTACATTGTATTTGGCAAGATGACCGTTAGAGATGAGATAGGTGTTGTTGCTTTTGGAAGTTGCTATGTGCAACATTTCATGGATTAACAAGTTATTGTTTTTCTAGACAACTTACCTCTTGAGCTTTGAAGTTGGTTTTGGAAACCATGGGAGCCTACCTTTTCATGTTGAGCTCTATTTATATGTTGGTGCCTTAGCACATTTTATATGAGAGGTTGAAGATTTTAGAGACGTTGTTATGCTGTCGGAATTATTCCAGAATCACATGTGTAATAGTGTGAAAACTCCTGAAGAGCATAGCTCTGAGATTGTATTGTAATTGTTGTTGTTGCTGAGTAATACAATTGTGCTGAGTGTTTGGAGTGTGGGTATTTTCCCGAAAGGGTTCTCCCACGTATATGCTATGTTATGAGTTTATTCTGTTTTGAATATTTGTTTATGTGTTTTTGGATGTGCATCTGAATTGTAAATGTTAATTGTTATAGAATTTTTTGCAACTCTCTCCTTCAATATAGGAAACTGTTTCTGCCACCCATATTTCCTTTCATTGAATCACAATTATAAAAATTTTCACTTTTAAAAATTTCATCTAAATTATTCACAAATTGTAACATAACATTTCAATACAAAAAGAATAACCATCAAATCAATACTCAAATATAACAGAATAAGTAGCTACCGATTGATCTTATTAATTTATTCTTCTTTATCAAAATATTATTGAAAAAAATTTACAAGAATCTTTCGCTTTCTTTTAAATTTTCTTTAAACATGTATTCACTATTTACTTTGGACTGCTCGCTCTTCAGTGGAAGAAAAAGTTAGAATGTAGTTTCTGCATTTCAAGCTTTATGACAATTAAATAAATGTGAGAAAGCTGCATCTCAATATCATAAAAACCACGTTTATCTATCTCAAAATTCAGTGTATGGGAGTACAATTTTAGCGTCAATTTTGTGATTTTGACAATCAGTGCTGCTGCACAGCTACGGAAGCACTACCACAATTGTAAGTAACCATTTGCTATTGGCGGATCTCAATTTCAATTATAAAATGACTATTAAATTAGGACTCAACGACTAATTTTGAGTCAAAACTATTGACTCGGCAATTTTTCATAAAATTTATCTACATAAAAATAAAATAATTAAAGGCCACTGCAATCGAGTGCTGATAATAATTCATACAAATTTATCTTTCACAAAGATGAACAATATGAAAAATCATTGAAAACATAGCTCCTATTAATGATGACCCTTAAATTGTCTGGCCCACAATTGAAAGTAGCAAATTGCAGAACATACGATGTCAGACATGGATAAGAAGCGATTGCTTGTTTAGCGTGATTAAACCTGGAAAACTTTTCGTGCAAGAGTTAGGTACTATGAAGGTCCACCCTGTGGTGAAAATTCTAAAAGCTTATACAGACATTGAAATTTAGCCCTGCAATCGCCATCACGCAATAAAAAAATCGATATTATTGCCATATGCTTTTTCAGCCATGTGATTTCTACTATTAGAATATTGAAAGTTGAGACAAGATGAGCAACATTTCGAATCTTATGTGATTAAGATATCGATAAGCTATGATGTTTTTTTCGTGTTTCCCGTCGGACCATGTGCTACTTCCTTTCACCACTTGTTTATTATTTATGCTATATATACCACCGTAGCTTCTGGACTAGGCAATCAGTCTTGACACGCTAAGATTTTGTTTAAGCTTTCTGTATTAAAAGAGTGCTTCATTTGCAGATTCAGATGAGCACTTTATGTGTTTGTAATATATTAATGATGCCGAAATGTTACTCAGCAAGGTTTATGCTAGTGCTCTTAACATTCATTGTCTTATTTGGTTCTCCAGCACGGGCAAACCTGCATAACTACACATTCATTGTAAGTAGATCTGTACATAATTGTGCTTTTGCATAAATCAGAAACTCATTATAATTTAAGAGAATCCAGGGCACGGCTGTATAGACAAATACAGTCAGACATGTATTTCTATTTAGGAGTTCTAACGCAATTTTTTCTTTTATTTTTTTTATTTCAACAGCTTGAATCGACAAATGTTACTCGGTTGTGTAAGACATATGACATAATCACAGTGAATGGGCAGCTGCCGGGTCCAACTCTGCATGTCCGAAATGGCGGCACACTTAATGTTACAGTTCATAACAAGGCCAAACACAACGCCACCATCCACTGGTAAATATAGATCTTGTAGATTGTCGATTCCATTTATGATTGAAGACTCTTTAACAAGAATTTGATTTTCAGGCATGGAGTGAGACAGATTCGCACAGCGTGGGCCGATGGACCGGGGTATATTACACAGTGCCCCATCCAACCAGGAGGGAAATTTACATACACATTCACCATTATTGATCAGGAAGGAACGTTGTGGTGGCATGCCCATGTGTCATGGCTTCGTGCAACAGTTCATGGAGCAATGGTCATCTACCCAAAGAGGGGCAGCCCTTATCCGTTTACCCACCCATATGCTGAGTTTCCGATAGTGCTAGGTAATGGCAAGTAGATATGCTTTTTATTGATCAGCTTAGACGAGTCTCTTAATCATTCTTCAGCTATTAAGAGTCATGAAGCTGTCAGACTAGTTATAGAAAATGATTAATGTTTTTGGCTCTCGCGCATTACGTATTTAGACTTTTGATTGTGCTCTAAAGGAAACAGTCTTTGCAGGAAAGTGACCCACCACCCAAAAAAAACGTTAAACAGCAGAATTGGTAATTCTGACCTTGTCGAGGGGATTATATTAAAAAAATTATTTTACTAAATTTAAATTATATAGAGTATTTTGAACGTTTGATTATTCATTATAATTTCACTAGATATTTGTGATATTTGTTAGTTTATAAATTTTATTTAAATATTAATGTTTGATTTTATTATGAAAGGTATAGTTAGTACATATAATCATTATATGTATTTCATTTCTTTCTTATTGAATTGGAAGATTATATTTTAAATTATCAATCTATCATCATTTTTCTGTATTCTTTTAATTTTCTCTCTTGTATCTTTCCAAAATACAAACTTAATATTTAATTCATATTTCCAATAATTATATTTTTAATATTACAATACTATCACCCAATAGCTCATGGAATAATTAATATTACAGTACTATCACTAAATAGCTCATGGAATAATTAATGTGGGTTACTTTATACCGAATCATATGCATTTCACTCCATAAGCTCATGGAATATTTAATGTGGGTTGTAAAAAAAATAAAATATATTTAATGTGGGTTACTTTATACCTAATCAGATGTATTTAATTTCCAAGTGTTATGTTTATTCCGTGTATAGCTGCTTTAGAAAAGTTCCATTTTTATTATTATTATTCTTACAAAATTATGTTTTGTACTTTACCGAATAGAATCTTCACATATGTAACGCTAACTCCAAGTTTAAAGCAGAAATAACAATGGTTTCAGCTGTACGTAGCGTTGCTTATCTGTAGAACGTGAGTGATTCTGATAGAAAATGTGATTATGATTCATAATTTTCCATCTTTTAGACTTTTCCGTTGTGCGTTCACACTGGATTGCTTGAACTAAACAATAAAATTGAACAGGGGAGTGGTGGAACAGTGATCCCATCGAAGTCGAAGAGGAAGCAAAACTGAGTGGAGGTGCACCCAATATTTCAGATGCTTTCACTATAAATGGACAGCCAGGAGACCTCTATAACTGCTCAACGTCAGGTAACAGTTTTCTTTCGGTTCCAAAAGGTTTTGGATTCAATTTGGTACAACTATTCGATTTTGGGTGGATGGGCACTGTGAACATAACTAAGACTCACCATTAGTTATATTCAAAATCAAGACTGTAATCGACTTTAATGAAATTGTATGTGTGCAGGAACAACAAATTTCTCTGTGAAAAAGGGTAAAACGTACCTTCTTCGTATCGTCAATGCTGCAGTCAATAACCACATGTTTTTCAAGATCGCATCACACAATCTCACAGTGGTAGCTGTGGATGCCTCCTACACAAAGCCATACACAACAGACATTCTCTTGTTATCATCTGGTCAGACTGCAGACGTTCTTCTCAAAGCCAATCAACCTAAATCCAAATACTATATTGCCTCCAAACTCTACACTACTCAAGGATTCTTTGATAACACCACAACAACCGCTATTCTAAGCTACGTGGGCTCTAATTCCTCTGCCACTCCAACCCTTCCAGATCTTCCAGTGTACAATGACACTCCAACTGTGACCACATTTACCCGAGCCTTACGAAGCCTTGCTTCAGAGAAGCATCCGGTGGACGTTCCCCAGACCATAGACGACAGTAGCCTCATAACCGTAGGACTCGGTTTAATTCCTTGTGCCACCGGCGCTAACTGTAGCGGCGCTAACAATTCCAGAGTGAGTGCCAGTATGAATAACATATCTTTTGTGCTGCCAGATGTCGCCATTCTGCAAGATTATTACTTCGGCCATAATAAATTCTATACCACCGACTTTCCTTCCAATCCACCTGTTGAGTTTAATTATACCGGCGATGTAGACAAAACTCTGTGGGCTCCAATTAAAGGAACGAGGGTGAAAGTCATTAATTATAATGCCACAGTTCAAATCGTGTTCCAGGCAACCAATATCTTCCAAGATGACAACCATCCAATGCATATTCATGGTTATGACTTCTATGTTGTAGGAGAGGGTTTTGGTAATTATGATAATGAAACAGATCCACTCTCTTTCAATCTGGTCGATCCGCCTCAACGAAATACTGTAGGTGTTCCTACCAAAGGATGGACTGCTATCAGATTCAAAGCAGACAATCCAGGTAATAAACAGAGTTGTGGTAATAAATAGCTTCAAATTGGAAAGTTTGGAAAACATGTATGTAGTACTGAAGAATTGTTCCATTTGTGCAGGTGTTTGGTTCGTGCATTGTCACTTTGATGATCATGTAACATGGGGGTTGAATATGGCCCTTCTAGTGAAGAATGGTCATGGAGAATCCGAAAGGTTGAAGCCTCCTCCTAATGACCTCCCGGAATGCTAGAGCAAATTATGGTATCAAAAATTTAATTTTGGTGTTGTTCACCATGATATACTGTGGATTTTCATTAGAGACGATGTGTTCACCATAATTTTTTCTCTTTTGCATATCCGGTGTGAATTACTTCATCCTTAAGGATTTAGTGAGTGATGTTTAGTATTAAACAAAAGGATAACGTTTATTCATGTTTATGCTTTGTAAGTTAATAAAATGCAATGTTTCTTTTCAGCATTTTAAGAGAATAATAAATTATCCAAATATTATTTTGAATTTAATTCAATTTAATTGTATCTGTCATTTAGTAGTTTTTCAAATATTTAATTTAATTTTATATATTCAAAATTTTTAATATTGAGAATGTGAGAATTTTGATAAAGAGAATCAATACAAATAAGCAAATCCACAAGTATGTTTAAGGTACTATATTGAGCTTTACAATAGATCATTAAGAGGTCATGATTAATACAATAGGGCATAACATCTCTAGATACTAATTGTGTATAGATAGATGACGAATAATTGACCATGACAATATACAAGGAAAAATATACTATTTCATTTGCATGGGACATATATCAAGCTACATAAAATATATGACAAATTTATAATTGATCTTTTAAAATCTTATGAATCAATCTCTTTGTCTAGATCATAAGGTCTATATTATTGGATAAAATAGAGAATCAAATGTTAAAAATTATGAAAGAAAATATAGGTACAACAATCTAACCAACAAGACCAAAAATTTTCCACAAGAGAGATGCAATAAACTTTTTTATATATTTCGAAAAAAAAGAAGTAATATAGTATGGCACAATACAATAAGGTTACTTTGTTATAGAGGAAAGGATGAAACCATAAAGCTATATAAGATCAAGTCAAGCATCTAAATAATATTATATGCAACAAAAAAAGTAAATTACCTGAGTAAGATTAAGTAGCTAGATGTGAATAGGTCCTAATGTAAAACAAACTACAAAATATATGATGTTCACACCAACACCCTCCCTTAAGTGAAATTTAGGGAGGAACAAAATAATTGATAAAATAAAATATGGAACCTAACAACAAGGCCTAATAAGGTACCTATGTGAAAAATATCCCTCACTAATAAATAAAATAAGAAGAAAGTATGGTAAAAATCCTTTATAAAAGAGAGAAGAAAACATGAAAATAAAATATGTACAAGTGAAGGAAGGACTTAAGAAGAACCCCCAAGGGCTGTTAGGAAAAGGTGAAATCAACAATTTATTCCTATGCCATTCATATGTCTCCATGTTTCTTGTAATGTGTTCTAGTTGACATGAGAGAAAAACATTAAATATTGACACATTGTAATTATATTTTAAACAGGAAATTTAACATTGGTGGGAGTTACACAATATGATGGAAAAAATATCCCTCTTAGGGGTCTTATGGAAGGTGAAAGGTCATGCTTTGGGTTCCCAAGTTGAGGATGTGTCTGGTGTACGCTCTTGTTCCATTAAAGAGTCAAAGAGCACCAAGAAGTTTCAATCTTGACTGGTATAGGCTAGGCATCCATGTGAGAAGTAATGTGAAGGGAATTTAATATTTTACTATGTTTATTGGGTGTCCAAAAGGTGGGTGTGGGTGTTTTCAAGTGGTATTTGCCTCTTGTTTCAGGTTACCACTATGGTTTTCCCTCTTAAAGTTTTATATAAATTGGAGTTATTGCATAGTAGTTTCGTATGCTAAGTTGTAGGTATTTAGGTGTTGTAAAATTGATAAGGGGATAGTAGTGAAGAGTATTATTGTACAAGTTTCTTAGTGTAGGAATTGAAATATGGCTCTAGCCCAAGACTACCTACAAATAACAATTACAACCTTCTTCAAGAGAGTATTCAAGAATATGAGTTTGATTGATATTAAGATATATGAAATATGATCATGAGGTATATAGAATGTGTAGAATAACCTTTTTCTTATATAAGAAAATGTGATGTAGTACCAGTATTAAATGAGTGTGTCATAATTAAATGACACGACCCAACATTAAATGACCCTAGGACACTAGCTAATATTTAATAAAAGATAAAAAGATATAGTCTTATCTAAGCATTAAATAGCCTAGGACCTAAGTGGATTTAATATGTAAATAGGACCCCACTAAGAAAATATACCTATTTACACCAACACACCCTATTAAGTGTTACTTAGGGAGAAACAATTATTATGCAAATGATGCAATGATGGGTCTCAACAATGATGCCATTTTAGGTAGCCATTTACAATTATAAATGTAATCTCTCACAAATGGAGAAAAGGGGAAAACCCAATGGGAAAAAACTCCTCCCCAAAAGAGAGATGAAATGTAATCAAGTGATGAAAAAATGGATGACAACATGAACCCCAAAAGATAACATCAATCACATATATACATGATAAATACCCCCCAATATGAGAGAAAGGAAGAGACCACATAACCACCCATAATGAAGTAACTCCACAACCACTAAAGAAATTCTAGACACAAAAGAGAATCCAATATTGACAAACACCATGTCTCCCCTTGGGAAGAAAGAGATCCAATAGATGACATTGAAGAAACCTCATCTCCATGATGAAGCAAGAGGGAAGAAGCCTCAAGAATGATATCTTTGATGGTGCAACAAGAGTCTTTGAAGATGTATCAACCAAATTAGGTGTGATCCCAATCAATATATAAGACAAAGAAAGTGGAAACTCAAGAGAAACCTCTAAAGATGAATGATAAAATAGGAGAGAAACCCCCTCAAACATGTCCTCCAAATCTATAGAAGAGGAATGACAAACCAAATCTAATATACCTATCATAAAACCATCCTACAAAGGAAAATATAGAAAACAAAATTTATCTTGCTCATCTAAAGTCCTAAAAACCAAGTCAACACTTAAATATGAAGAAACAGGAGATGATAGATCCTCATAAAATGGCTAATGAATAGCAAGGTTCAACCAACCGCCACAAACGCCATTTGAACAACTACTCACTCTAGATCTAGGAGAGTGGTCCTTAGAACATTCACCATTAGGAATAAAATGAGAAAAGTAGTAGATATTTTCCTCTTGATTAGCCCTACCCATTGAAAATATTTGTGTAGTATGCAAATCATGAATGAAAACTGAATCTAGAGCAAACTCAATGGATTTACTAGTTTGTGCTATTTGATATACTTAAAGAAGATTATGCCAAATATCAAGAATGCAAAGAACAGTTTGAAAACTACCATTGGGCACATCAACATCTCCTTTACCAAATACATCCAAATTTAAACACCATTAGCCATCAAGATCATGATTGAATTATGTTTCAAGGATCAAAACCTATCAGGTTGTCTTGATATATGATATGAAGCTCTAGATTCAAGATTCTAACCTCTAGACTATTCAACATGTGTCACAACAAGAGCATGACCTTTCATCTTAAATGATCCTTTAGCTTATTACTCTCATGACCATTTCCTGTGGTACATGTGTGTATAAAGGATGAAGGTTATGAAGAAGAAGAAGAAGGTGAGCTAGTAGACTTAGAAGGAAAATAAATATTATGTTCTTTTAGAAGTTGCCTCATCTTATCTAATTATTTCTTATAGCAAGATTGTTCACAATGTGTAGGTCTATTACAATAACTATATTCGGCATCTATTTCTTATTTTTATCATCTCTGGGAAAGGTGGGTGTATTATTATATTTTTTCTTAGGTTTTGAATTCTTTCTTTTACCTTTAGGTGATGGTGCAACCAAAGCATGACTCTTAGAGTGTGTATCATGTTGACTAAGTTTAACTTGTTCCCTAGTCAACCTATCACAAAATATCTCAAAAGAAGGTATGCCAAATGAATCACCTAATCCATCCATTGTAGCATAAAAGGAAGTAGCGAAGTATGCAAATGAGCCTTTCAACTTAGAAAAAATCAAGAATATACATTCCTTATTAGTTTTCTCTTTACCAATACCAACCAATTGTGACATTAATGATTTAAATTTTACCATATAGTCCTCAATGGTGTTAAAAGAATATGTGGATAATGATGCCAATTCTACCTCTAATTGTATAGCACAAATTTCACTAACTGAACCAAACAAGTCCTTAGCCCAAACTTGTTTAGGAGTAGTACGCTCCTCAATATGGAAGAACAAAATTTTAAAAACATGCATAGCAATCAAACCCATAGCCCCATCACATTTGTTCTTGTGATCAAATATTTCATATTTCTTGGTAAAATTAGGTTGATGATCACCCAAGGTAGAGCAAAAACCTTTAGACCAAAGTAATATTTGCATTCTCACCTTCCATGTGTGATAATTATGAGGAGTTAGGACCTCAAATCCTGCTTCAACCGTTAGAACCACAAGTGCCAAGAGTACAAAATAGACAAATATCTAATGCAAAATGATATGATACCACCCAAATATGAAAATACAACTGAAAATGAAGCCCCCCACAAATAGAACTTCTTCAGAAGACAATATATCCAAGTAGTCCATGAATATGCCAAATATGCAAAAGCTGAATAATTTACACTACAGACTGAATCTAGAAAAAGTGCATGAACCAAATGATAAAGCTCCTAAATACCTTACAATTGCCATTGGAATCACAAAAAATTGGATAAACTAGTGAAAAGTTATGAGCTTGGAGGTTTGAAGGAGTAAATGCATTTCAGTTTCTAATAAAATGTACCTACAGAATTTTTTAAAACAATGACCTAATAAAAGGTCCAATTTGGGCACCTTCCAGACTACATGGGCACAAAAGTGTAGCCCCTAGGGGCGGTTCCCAATACGACTAGCGGAACTGTCGGCAAAAAATAAAAAAGGCATCACCTAGAGGATGGCAGCGGAGCTCCGCTCCAGCAGTGATCCGACTGCAGGTTCTCGTGCCACTCCTGGAGCCTTTAGCATTCAACGCTAAGACACGAGACCATTGGTTAGTTTATACTGCCGATATATAAAAGTAATATTAAATTTAAAATCTTCCCCATACCTGATGCGTCAGACTGACGCAATGCCTATACAAATAGGTGATTACGCAAAAACTGCACCAGGTTGATGCAAGTGAATATTTCACCAATATGCTTCCGCAACTCTGCCAAATGATCTAACGATAGCAATATGGTTCGAGCAATTTCATATTTCATGAATAAAATGTTGTTGAAAGAATGAATAGAACTATCATGAATATGGTTCGACTAATGTTATATTTTAAATGTATTGAGCTACATTTTTGGGCAAAAGCAATACGGATAATAGTTTATCTTTGTAATATATTTCTTTTATCTTCTCTTTCCCAAGCAAATCCATATGAAGTTTGGTTTTGTTATCCTCCCTTTATTCAACATTTTCAAATTTTTGGCTCCACTTGTTATGCATTGATTCTAAAGGAGAAAAGAAAGTTTCATCAAATAAGTTATAAATGCATTTTTTAAAGAGTTGTAAAGATTGACATATTTATTGAATGCATGTGACTCATATTTATACATGAATGAATACAATTACTCCAACTGTAACTGTGCAATGATTAATAATCGTAAGAAGAATAACAATGTGATAAATAGTGTTACACTAACACTTTTCTTGGCTATTTTGAATGTTCAAAACCCTATAGGTTGTATAATAAAGTTAACAAGAAACTATTCATTGGATGAGATTTTGTATTTTGTGAATCTTTCAAAAATGATGCAAATATTGATTGTCAATTAAAACAACTCAACAAAATTTTCAATTTTCTTTCTTGGAAAGAACATCCATGCGAGATTCCTCAATATGGGGGGAAAATACATTTAGAACCACCTTTGTTGGATCCATATATAAAACATCTATCTCAAGATACCCCATCTCAAAATCTACAAGAAGAAACCACCTCTAATGATGATTTTCAATCTTTTGATAGCCATTGGAGTTTAGAACAATTAGCCACTAATGGAGCTTCTAGTCAAGAAATAGATGAACCTTTTGTCCACCTAAAGTCTTCCTACAAGTGCACCAAATAAGTACAACAAAATATGAAAGATTTAAGACCCAATGAAGTAGGAAAAATGGGAAATGGGCACAAGTTCTTACAAATCAAGGCAACAAGCTCAATCTTCTATTGTGGGTAACTTTACATCTATTGATTAAATTAATATCACAAAATTGACTCAAAACCAACTTTCTATAAAGAAGCTAAGGATATTGTAGTGTGGAGGCTAGCTATGCACAATGAGTATGATGCTCTTCTAAAACATGGCGCATGGAAGTTGGTAGATCCACCACTTGTTTGTTAACCTATTGGTTGCAAGTGGATTTTTAGAAAGAAATATAAAGTAGATGTGTCACTTGAAAAACATAAATCCTAAATTTTTGCAAAAGGCCATGCTCAAAAAGAGGGCATGGATAATGATGAAACTTTTGCACTTGCAATGAAATGGACTACCATTCATGCTTTGTTGGCTCTTTTAGCACAACAAGGGTGGAAAGTTCATCAAAAGGATGCCAAAACTACAGTTTTGAATGATGATCTCAAAGAAATAGTATATATGACTCAACTAAAAAGATATTCAATCAATGGTAAAGAACACCAAACATGCAAGCTCATAAAATCATTGTATGGTTTGAAGCAAGCCCCTCAAGCTTGGTATGAAAAGTTCATCGACCATCTCTTGAAGTTGAATTTCAAGAATTTTGATGTTGATGATGTAACTCTTTATGTTAGAAAGGTAGACAAAATTATTGCCTATCTTGTTGTTTATGTGGATGATTTATTTCTTACTGGTAACAATGAGGATTATAATCAAAATGTGAAAGACCAATTGAAGCAAGAGTTTGAAATGACTAATTTAGGCCATCTTCATTATTATTTAGGTATTGAGGTGATTCAAATCCCAAAGTATATATTTATCACCCAACAAAAATATATTGGTGAACTTCTCACTAAGTTTGGCATGGCTGACTACAAACCACTTAGTGCTCCAATGGAGTAAAATTTGAAACTCACACCAACTAGACCTATGGCATTGGTTGTTGCAACTACATACATGCAACTTGTTGGTAGTTTGATTTATGCAACGATCTCCAACTATTTCTTTTTTTATTGGGGTTCTCTCTAGATTCATGCAAGAACCTAGAGAAAATATTTGGTTAGTAGCCAAATGTGTTCTTCAGTATTTGAAAGGAAATCAAAACTATGGGCTTAAATAATCCAGGGTTACACACTTCTCATTGCTTGGCTATTCAGATTTTAATTATGCAAATTTTGATTATGTAGGTGATTTGGAATATGACACATCTACATATGGTTTCTTAATGCATCTTGGGTTTATAGTTATTTTTTGGAAATATAAAAGGCAATGAGTGCCAGCTCTATCCTTTGCAAAAGCTGAATATATGAAAATCTCTTAGGAAACTTAGGAAATCTTATGGCTTCAAAGATCTTTGAAGATTTATAAGAACAAAAATTTTCATCCACACCATTCCTTGTTGACAATCAATTTGCAATCAAAATGGCAAAAAGTTCATTCTTTGATGATCAAACCAAACACATCAACACCAAGTTTTATTTGATTGAACACCATGTGAAAGATGGTAGTGTACAACTCAAATATTTTCCCATTGCAAACCAGCTCACAAATATTCTTGTGAAAGTTCTTGGATGAGAAAAAATTGAGAAATTCAGAGGAATGCTTGGTTTAACCCCTTTAGATTAAGAAGGGATGTTAACATATTTCAATCATTAGATGATTTTGTTTTGATAGTTTTTTATTCTGTTTCATGATTTTTTTAGTTTTTGTTTGGTTAGTTTGTCCCGATAAACAATTTAATTATTTTTGTCTCTGCCTTTTAATATATTCTCTTTGTTCTGATTCAATATTCAATACAGTCTTTTTTTTGTGTTATTAATCTTGACACTTTGTTTTGTTTCATGAAAGAAGCAACTTCTAGTTTAGAAGCTTGTTTATTATAAAATTACTGTTAAAGCAATAACCTCTGTTTTGTCTAGGTTTTATTCCCAACAAGTATTTCAAGACTCAAGAAAATGACCATCATATCAAATTAAGAGCTAACACTCAAAGAAAAAACAAAATAACAAAACATTTCACTGTCTTATAAATTTTCTCAACCATGTATTCACATTTATTTTTCTCCAAACTCTCACTATTTACTTTAAACTGTTCACTCTTCTCGGAAAAAAGCTAGAATGGAAATTCTGCATTTCAAGCTTTGTGAGGATTAAACAAATGTGAGAAAACAACATCTCAATAACATGAAAACCACGTTTGTTCAATATTAAATTCAGTGTATGAGAGTGCAATTATAGCGGCAAGCTTTTGCTTTCACTAACTTTTTAAACTGTTGTGTAACAAATGCCATATCAATGGTGGTCCAATGCAGCTGCACAGCTCCGGCTGTAAGTAATCATTAGCTGTTGGTGGATATCAATTTCAATTATATCACGACTCTTAAATTAGGACTGGACTGCTTATTTTGAGTCAAAATGATTGACTGGGTAATTTTTCATATAATTTATATTCATAAAAATGAACATTTTTAAATTTTACTGCATATTTGAGTCAAACTTCCTGTCTGATAATAATAAAATTTATGTAAATTTTTCTTCCACAAAGATGAACAATTCACAATTGAATTGCGATAAATCATCATTGAAAACATATCTCCTACTAATGATGACCCCTAAATTCTCTGGTCCACATTGCACAATTGAATATAGCAAATTACAGAACATACGAATTCAGACATGGATAAGCATTGCCGCCTCCTTTGGGTAAAAAACTTTTCGTACACGAGGTTAAGCAGTATGAAGATCCACCGTATGGCGAAAATTCTAAAAGCTTATTCAGACATTGATACTTGGCCATGCAATCCCCATCACACAATAAAAAAACTTGGGTATTATTACCATTTGTCTTTCAGCCATGTGATTTCTACTGTTAGAAGATTGAAAGTTGAGACACGATGAATATGTTAGACAATTAATCACAACATTTCGAATCTTATGTAATTAAAATATCAAATAGCCATGATGATTTTTCGTGTTTCCCGTTGGAGGATGTTGTATTTCCTTCCACCACTT